>CABFOV010002821.1:40766-60810 GCA_902141375.1 Timema poppense | reverse complement strand
TCAGACTCTGAATATAAGTGGTGGCGAAAGCGACGGTCTAACTTCCAGCCGCGATAAGCGCGTAGCATAGTCAAACTTCTAATCAAAATAATTTAATAACAAAGTCCAAAAGGTAATTTAGAAAGAATTCCCCCCATGACGCCGAAATAGTAATTTTTGGTAAGATGATAATATTCCCCGAGACCTAAGTCGCTGTCCTCACCTCTTGCCCTCAAGCCGGTGGGGTAGTAAGTGACCTGAGATCCCGGTGCCGCTAGTATTTATATGAAATATAATTCTCAGAAAGGGGGGCGGATCGAAGGAAAGGAAGGTTGGAGAACATTACAAACTAGGGGGGAGGTGAAGTTCGAGGCTCATATCGAAGCACGTAGCAGCTTCGCGAAGCTCCGCGAAGCCGGAACCGGAACTCTTCTTTCCATTTTCTTTGCTGGCCAAACACGTGGTCGAGCCTCATTGCCAGCCGGCGTAGACACGCCTTCAGTAAGTCTGTTGTATTTGGTGAGAGCGGAGGTCGCTGGTCAAGCTAGCGCCGCGTGTTGACCTTGTGAGAGCGGCTGTCCCAGTTGGTGAGCGTTATTATAATGTAAGTTGTTACACTTCTAATAGTGAACTCCTTTTGACTGAAGTGCAGTTATAGATGTCAAAGCACACGAGGACGTACTTATCGTAACTACAACGAACTTTGCAGCATGTGGACTTGTGGAGCTACCAAGCACCTGGGGCCATTCTATTTAATAGCGAACGCAACTTAATGTAAAAGAATTTATAAAGGACTAAACACTTGGAATTGTACTTAGAGCAAACTACACAGTGTGCTGGTGAAATGGATGTTGGGATTTGAATTCCGACCGGATGTACTGAGACTAGTTTTATCTAAATAGTTTCATACTTACTCTCTCTTAACACGCAAAGGAAGGTACATTTTCACAAACTATTCCTTCCTCGTTCCTAACCAATTAGAAAAATACTTTTCAAGGAAAGAATATTTATGCTAGGATCGTACTTGACTCAGTGTTTGTGTCTATGTGTGTACTTGCATGTGTGTGTGTGTGTGTGTGTGTGCGCGCGTGCGTATGTGTGTGTAGTGTGTGCGTGTGTGTGTGTACAAAATTTAAAACCGTGTATGTGAGTGGCAGCCTAATTTTAAAATCACGTACGAGATGCGGCCCGGCTTTTTGAGAGACACGAATGAATTGCGAATTTAAAATTAATCAAGCCAAAAAATAAGCAAGCAGCTTCCAACTAAATAAATTATTTCTATGTCAAATTCAGCCATATTTAATTATATACTATGTATAAAAAAAAGTCTAAATGACATTCAAGTCATAACCATGGTGAACATACCCATAGAGGCTGTAACCTCTTTGTTTATGATTTTATTTTTACGATTATGGTATAAAATTAAAGGTAATAAACATTTCTTTCTATTTGTAAAGGGATACATTTTCGCTATCTTGCGCCGTTTTCCTGTAAAAATGGGTTATTTCTAAGTCAAAGATAGGAAATTTTAAATTATTATTAATTTATATTTCTTATATTAAACATATCGAGTTTTTAATGAAATCACGAAATTACTGATGGTTTTATTTGCATTTAAAAAAATATGTCAAAAATCTGTAAATTAGAAGGCTAGAAAAAATCGTTAGAGTAAAGTAGTGTTAAAAATTCAAGATGAATTATTTCAAGATGGTGGATCTAAAAACCGGGTACCTACCCATAAAACCTTTATAAGAAGTGTATAGAGAAATTATAACAAGTCTGGTGCCATAATCCAGTGTGTCGCGATCTTTACCATAAGAAACCTCACTAATTCTGTTAAAGCAGTGGTAGCACAACTACCATAAGTTTGTGATGCTTTAGACAAAATTAAGGAAATATCTCATGACTCAAAGACAATGTCAGAAGCTGATTCAATTTTGAAATATAGCCAAGGAATGGAATTAAATTTATACTTAATAGTTTCTATGAAATATAATAAACAAAACCATACAATTTCAAATAATGATACTTGAAACTGCCATTCATCTTGTGGCTGCTGTAGAAAATAAAGCTCTCCCTTTTTCGTGTGATCGCCTTTGAAGAAGCTTTGTAATGAGCTTGAAGTTAGCAGTGAGTTTCCATCTTCAAGAGTGCGTAGTAAGAAAAAACAATTTGATAAACAGTGTCAATATAAGATCATTCTCTATCCTGTGTACAGTTTTAAAGTTCCATTTTTTATCCGCTGCTAGACACTTTGATACCTCAGCTTAAAGAATGATTTGACACTGCAAGAACAGTGAACAAAAGGTTTATTTAAAAAAATAAAATTTCAGAACTTGCAGAGAGTGAATTAAAATTAGCCCGTCAAACGTTATTTTATGAATGCATGGAAGACATTTCCTCAGAACTTTAAAGTGAAGTACTTATGCTTAAAAATGTTCTAAGTGAATGTAATATTGAGCCCTTCGCTTGTTTCTAACAATACCAGTAACAGTGGCATCAGCTGAAAGATCTTTAGTAAGTTGAAACTTATAAGAAATTACCTTCATTAAACAATAGTAGTGGTTGAAATGACAGTTTCGGCTCACTTTTACCATAAGGTTAACATTGATTCACCTCCTTGAATGAGGTGGATCACTTTCTCCCATAAGAATAGCATTGATCCTCCACATTACGAAGCTGGGTCACTTTCTCCCACATTGTTTCTCCGAACTGGGGAGGTGGGCTACTTTCTTCCATAAGAATATCATTGATATTTGTCAGATCAGGAAATATTATTTTGGGTGTTTGAAATTTCTTTCAAGTTTTATCTTGCACCCTCCTTTCTATTGGGGTGGGTTATTTTCTCCCATGCGAATAATACTAAGAATTGTCAAAGTGAGTCAGTGGCGGATCGAGAAATATTATTTTCGGGATTGACAGTTCTTTCAATTTATAACATTGATCATCCTCACTGCGGAGTTTGGTCACTTTCTCTCACATTGTTAGTTTTATTAGGGAAGGTGGGTAACTTTTTCCCATAAAAAATAGCATTGATCAGTGCCGGATCAGGAAATATTATTTTTGATAGTTGATATTAATTCTATCGAGAGTAACCCAAACTCTAAAGTTAGAGGTGTTCAAATAAATATACAAAAATATTAAATGTTATTTTAAAAAAAGGAGATTCATCTAATAGAAATGCGCAGTGTGAATAACTTCTTTTTGTGTTAAACAAATTCTTGGTACACAACATGTCCCCAGCACACGCAACTCACTCCTAGAAGCGGGAATAATACGGTCCACCTTCACTGAATACCTGATATGCGCCCAGCCAAAATAAATACATTTGAGCGGATCAACAAAAAAGCAGCATGACAAAAGCCAGGCAGACGGACAAGAATTTACAATATAGCAGGAAAATTATTCAGATTGAGGTATCGCAAAGACTGCTAAGTGTGACTGGCAGTGTTAAAGTTAGTAGCACTGATAATTTAAACTGATGGATGACAGAAGATAGTGGGGTGGTAGCGCATAACGTGCTTGCGGGGTGGAGGACAAAATTGCAATGAAACATTTGTATTGTACTTTTCGTAGGGGAGTATATTGCATTTGGTCGGCCAATTTCTAAAACTGTTAGAAAATAGCCGTAGAAAAAATCTTTTTTTGAGTTATATGTATAGTTGAATTCTGAACAACTTTCATAAAGGTCCGTCTGTCTATCACGAAATTTGTGAACGCGATAGCAAGAGAAGTGATAATCACACCCAGTATACATACTTAACAAATTAACATGGACGTCTTGGAGGTATTTAGTAAAACTGTAATTTGACTTTCTGATCTCCCCATCCTTAACGGTATAATCTAAGACGTGACTAACGCGTTAGACCATACAGCCAACACGGCAATTACAGTTATTTCATTAGAAAACAATTTTTTCAAAGCAAACTGTAATATACTCTATAGCAGGGATGTGTATAGGTTAAGTTGGTCAATCTGGACTGAACTGAGTAGAGTAGTCATAGCAGGAAGTGATGGACAACATGTTCCGTTCTAAGACTTTATCTTTGTGCTTTTGGTGTTAACACGTGCGTGAGTTATGTGGTTCGTGGACAAGACTAAATATATGTATATGTAAGGACACAACAGTTTGGTGACGAGGTGATTGATACGTAACCCATGATATAGGTCAAGCCGCCGAAGTGCTCATAATGGTAGCGTTTTTATCAAGTTTCGTGGAATTCGATTCTACCCAACCCCACACGTGGACGAATTACGCAAAGAGGTTGGAACACGTTTTCATTGCTAATGATATAATCGATGATAAGAAGAAACGGTCTATATTGTTTTGTTGTGATCTGGGATAAAATATTTGATCGCTTAACTGCATTAGTTGCGACAGAGGATCCCGATTCTAAATAATTTGGTGATTTAATTAGTGCTTTAAACGGCAATTTTGCGCCAAAGAACAATGAAATTGTACAAACTTTCAATTTCAACAAATGGGATCAGTGACCCGACGAGTCCATTGTGGAATATGTTGCCGTTTTGAGAGAGATGGCCAGCCGTTGTAACTTTGGAATATTTATAAATCGGATGCTGTGGGATCGTTTAGTGCAGGGGATGGCGAATGATACAGTGCAGCGCGAAATGCTTTCTAAAAATGAAATGAAGTTAGATGAGGCAATTTCCATGGCAGTAAGTAGCGAATCAGCGGCACAACATCAACGTGTGATGCGGCCAACTTCCGCAACACCGGTGGGGTACCAAGACCAAGAAGCAGGCCCAATGGAAGTACACAGGCTATCTATAAACCACCAATCTCAACAAAGAGGTGCCAATAGTCAACAAATATTTTCTCCAAGTCAACAAAAGGATCAATGGTGTTATCGTTGTGACAAAGAGCATCTAACCTCTGAATGTCCATGGGTGAATGCGATATGTCATTTTTGTAAAAAGTTGAGTCACATAGAAAGGGTATGTAGGTCGAAGAGACAAAATGATGTTAAACGAAGAGTGCAACACCCACACACAAACCATTTAGCACCCATGGAACCTGCAAGATCAGAATTAGATATGACATATCAGCTGTTTTCTATGGGATCTAAAACTAGAGACAACCAACCCTTCCACATAAATGTGATGTTAAATGGAACTAAACATCACATGGAGATCGATTCAGGAGCAGCCCTGACAGTTATCAGCTCAGTAACCTATGAAAAAATATGGACCTCTAAACCAAAACTTATGAGTTCCGATATTCAGCTTTGCACCTGGGGAACAAAACAGCCTCTTTGTATCCTGGGTAGGTGTAATGTGGAGGCCACATACAATGGCCGGTCTGCTACTCTGCCTGTAACAGTAGTGGAAGGAAATGGGCCAAGCCTCCTCGGGAGAAATTGGTTCAACGAGTTGGGAATTAAAGTGCAAGGAATTCACCATATCACGGATAGTAAGTTTATGGAGACAATACAGAAATTCTCAGCTTTTGAAGATCACAAACTAGGAGAATATGTTGGACCACCAGTTTCATTAAAAATGGACCCCTCCGTGCAACCTCAATATCTACGGAGCCGTCCAATACCACTGGCACTGGCAGACGATGTCAATCGAGAGATTACAAGGTTAGTTGAGGAAGGGATATACAAACCAGTATCATTTTCAAAGTGGGCTACACCCCTAGTGATTGTGCCAAAGCGAGATGGATCTCTGCGGTTGTGCGGGGACTACCGGAGCACAGTTAATAAAGCGCTATGTCCTGACAAATACCCTTTACCAACTGCAACTGAAGCTTTTGCGTGCCTAACAGGTGGAACCATATTTTCTAAGCTTGACCTTGCACATGCTTATGCCCAAGTTAAAGTGGATGAAGAATCTTCTAAGATATTGACAGTTAATACGCCAAAAGGCTTGATGCAGGTGACAAGAATGCCTTTTGGAATTAGTGCAGCACCGGGGATATTTCAGAGACTGATTGAAGGTATATTAGCAGGTATACCAGGTACAGCGGTACTCCTGGATGACATAATTATATCGGGCAACAATATAGAACAACATAATTCCAGAATACAGGAAGTACTACAAAGGTTGAGTGATGCAGGGTTGCGGTTAAGGAAGGACAAGTGCAGGTTTGGAGTTCCAGCAGTGTCATTTTTAGGGTTTCAGGTAGACGCCCAAGGCATTCACCCCTTACAAGACAAGGTTGAAGCCATATACAAAGCTCCAGCACCTAAGAATAAAACAGAACTTCAGGCTTTCTTGGGACTTCTCAATTTTTATGAGAGATTCCTGAGGGACAAAGCTACCGTTTTGGAACCCCTACACCGTCTTCTAGATAAAGAAGCACCATGGCAGTGGACCCAAAACCACGAGAGTGCATTCAATAAGGCAAAAGCCATTTTAACATCAGACTTAGTTCTGACACATTATGATAGAAGTAGACCTTTGATAATATCTTGTGATGCATCTCCTTACGGGGTTGGAGCAGTACTCTCCCATATTATGGACAATGGAATGGAAGCTCCGGTAGCATTTGGATCAAGAACACTGTCACGAGCTGAGCGTAACTATGCTCAAATCGACAAGGAAGCTTTGGCGGTTATATTTGGTGTCAACAAGTTCCAACAGTTTCTCTTGGGTCGATCTTTCACAATAGCCACAGATCACAAGCCACTTCTAGGATTATTTCATCCTACCCGCCAGACGCCAAGTGTTATGACACCTCGGATGCTACGGTGGAGCTTAATGCTAGGAGGTTATGCTTATAACATTATTTATAGACCAGCGAAACACCATGGAAATGCAGATGGGCTTAGCAGACTTCCATTGAACACTTCAGAAACTGTGAATATAGAACCCAGGGGCATCTTTATGCTAGACATGGAAGACCCGCCTATTTCAGTAATTGAAATTGCCAGGGAAACTATAAAGGATCCTGTGCTGTGTAAGGTTAAAGAGTGGGTTTTACAGGGTTGGCCCGAAGAAGAGGCGGGGGAGGATTTCAAGCCCTACAGCGCACGGCGCTCGGAAATATCTTTGTCACAAGATTGCTTACTCTGGGGTAGTAGAGTGATATTGCCAAATAAACTCCGCAAAAGGTTTCTCCTCATGCTTCATGCTACACATCAAGGTGTGGTGCAATCAAAAGCAGTAGCTCGCACTTATACATGGTGGCCTAAGATGGACGCAACCATAGAGAAAGTAGTGGGAACTTGCCAAGCCTGTCAAGAAAGCCGGAACAATCCACCACAGGCCCCAGTTCAGTCATGGATAGCACCAACAAGCCCGTGGATTCGTCTACACATTAACATGGCAGGGCCGATACAAGGACAATTTTTTAAAATATTTGTGGATGCGCATTCTAAATGGACTGAGGTCAGACAGATGAAGTTTACAACATAAACGTGCATAATAATGTAACCAAGAGACATTTTTGCTACACATGGGCTTCCAACAGTCCTAGTAAGTGACAATGGCCGTAATTTTGTGTCTGAGGAGTTCGAACAGTTTCTTAGGCTCAATGGAATTAAGCATTTAAAAACAGCACCATATCACCCTGCAAGCAATGGGCAAGCAGAACGTATGGTTCAAACAGTTAAGAAACAGTTGGGAAGAATGACAGGCGACTGGCATACTAGGCTCGCAAGAATCCTCCTCATGCTTCGGACAACCCCCACTGGAACTACAGGCCAAAGTCCAGCCCAGCTTCTGATGCATCGCCAACTCCGAACACGCTTAGATGTTCTACATCCAGATAGACAAACAACAGGCTTTGCAGCACTCCTTCAAGTTACGGAGAATGTGTGAATCTTCACAGAAGGAGCAGCAGTCTGGGCAAGGCAGTATGGAGTAAAGAGGCCTAAATGGATGCCAGCAGTGGTCACTGACGTGTTAGGGAGGAATATGTACCGTGTCAGTTTTAAGGAAGGACTTGGACAAATAAGACCCATAGACCAACTTCGAAAACGCTATGAAAGAACACCTCAACCAGAGGATGCCTCGAAGAGACCAACTTCACAAGTTAAACCGGCAAAATACCCAGTTAAAGACCTTGTGATACATTAGAGAGCAAGACCACTTCAACAACTACTACCACCTCTGGCAAGAGGAGACCAAGATAAGCAACCAGTAGAATACCCCCAACCACAGGAACAGCAACCAACAGCACTGATGGACAACACATATCAACAACCAGCAACACCAGAATCATGGCCTCTCCTGAATCCACAGAGACAGTTGCGTACTCCTGAGGCCATGGAGACAGTTGCGTACTCCTGTGTACTTGAAAGATTATGTGTAGATATCTAGGAGGGGAGTAATGTAATATACTTTATAGCAGGGATGTGTATAGGTTTAAGTTGGTCAATCTGGACTGAACTGACTATAGTAGTCATAGCAGGAAGTGATGGACAACATGTTCCGTTCTAAGACTTTATCTTTGTGCTTTTGATGTTAACACGTGCGCGAGTTATGTGGTTCGCCTACAGTACTAAATATGTGTATGTGTAAGGACACAACACAAACCAATTGGAATATGGGAATTTTAATAATATTTTCATGTCTTTTAAGGTTTTCACAGTAAATTCTGAAAAACTACTGAGATTGTCCAAGTAGTTTACGAGAAAGGGCGGGCTATGTTTTATGATGTTCAAGTATTTGATCGCGGTAAACATGATGCCGCTTGGATTTTCGCTGAAAGAACTTACGAAGTCGTCACGAGTCACGCCAACATACCATCGGCGTATGTCTAACAATCGATTACTTCACCATTAAGCTAAGCTCACATCAGTTGGTTCAACCATGGTTAAAATATACCTGACTAAATGGCTAAAGAATAAATCCTTCCATCTTTGTTAATTCTCTATTACTAAACTTCACAATACTTCACACAAACTTA
Organism: Timema poppense; assembly: GCA_902141375.1. Classification (NCBI taxonomy): domain Eukaryota; kingdom Metazoa; phylum Arthropoda; class Insecta; order Phasmatodea; family Timematidae; genus Timema; species Timema poppense. The sequence continues at coordinate 51,956 of CABFOV010002821.1, read as the reverse complement.
TCTTCAGCAGGCAGTCAGTTCTCAAACTGCCGTTGTTTATATTACTTTCTCAAACTGAAAGGTGAGAGAAGTTTGGGGTAGAAAACAGCCCCTCTCCCCTGTCTTATCCACGATCTCTCCCTCTCAGTCCCTCAGATCTCTTTGACGACTCATTTGCTACGTTCACTTGGGACTAACGACCGGCCCCATGGTATAGTGGTCAGTGCACCTGGTTATGAGCCTGGGGGTCTCGGGTTTTGATTCCTGGCAGGTACCTTCGGTATTTTTCTCAAAAGGGGAATTTCCTCAAGGATTACCAGAGTAATCAGGTTTAAGAGTTTCACCATCTTAATCAGGCTTAAGAGTTTCTACTGATTCCATAGCCTCATATTCACTATCACCATCACCTCATCTAAACCGGACATGGAAATCACCTCAACGGAAAGAATGTATGATTAGTATATTTGGGCGTCCCCTGGACAACGGTACATTAGTACTGGCTAATATTTCCACTATTGAGTTATGAATAATGTTGGCCAGACGCGCAATAATATTATATTATTACTCGGAACTAATATTAGAATGGTTCCAAGTTGAAAGGTTTTGACATTTTTTTAAATCTAAAAAACAATAAACCTACCCTATTTCACAACTCTTCCTACGCTCACTAATATTTCTTATTTCCTTAGTCAATATTGTATTCTAGTCTACCCAGTTTTGTTGTCTGACTAACATACAGAATTACAATTTACAAGGTATTTTTAAAATTACTCTTTTGCAATGTTTAAACTGTAAATAAAGCACTATTGGTTTTTTACACACCAATTTTAATATTTTGTTTTTTGGAGTGACTCTTTAACTAGTACTATGCCATTAATTTTGATAGAAGTAATGATTAATATTTTTTAAAACTGCAAACATAAATGACTGTTTATAAATAAAATAAATTATATTAACCCCTAAGTTGGCAAATTAAGACCACACTAATAAAATATGCGAGTGGAAAATATGTAATATTGAAAGACTACTGGCTTTTGAAGGTAACACATTAATCCTAATTCAGATGATTAATATTTTAAAGAATAACTAGGGTCTATATGCAAAAAAAAAACTATGTTATATTTTTAACACCACAAACAATGTTAATATAATGTTATGGCGATCGGCCACATACGTCATTTATCGAGTGATTACGAGAATATCCGAGCATTTACGATTGATTTCACAAACAATGGGTTATTTTCGCTATGGCTATAACAGAAGGCTTGAATACGTACTTGTTTAGACTTTAGGCTAGAGGAAGAAACCAAATGTCAATAGTTATGTCAGTGGAAATAATAGTGTTTTCGATGAATTATTAAATAAAATATGGGTGATGAAAGAAGTCATATGTATTCAGAAACGTACGGTTCTATCAATACACAAGAAAATAAAGATAATAAAAGTGCGACCATAATTTCTCGTCTATGCAAAGAAATTGAAGATTTAAAGCGTGAATTAGATCTTGTTGTGACTGAACGAGATATGTTATTATGTGAAGTTAGTAAATTGAAGTTTGAAATGGAGATTAGTAATTTAAAAAGGCTTCAGGATGGACAGTAAGTATCAATTTTGATAATAGAACAGTTCTATACTAACAGCTACTATATAGTAAGTTAGCCTAAATGTTTTACAAACCAAGATTAGATAAAAGGCATAGTTGCTTTCGTTCGAGGTTGTCAGAACAAAAACTTTCATATCATTTAGCTATTTTAAGAGAGTTGAAAATGTTTCTCGATGTGTATAGCCATAATCGTTACTAGCCTTTAATTTGATTTAGAATATATTTACTAGTTCATACCATACACAATGTGTTTTAATTGTTAATTTTATGAGAATATATTTTCAAAGAGTACTATGAGATAAAAGCACTTAAGTTCTATACTAGAATAATCGTAAGCATTGGGTGCCGTAGACAATACTTTTTTTTTCATATAATGATAAATTTTATGTCTTTAAGTCATCAATAGACCTTAACAGCCACAAAAGCAAATTTATTATGATAACAAAATTAATATTGTAAAATAATTCTATGTTGTTAATTTTATTATTAAGAAAGCTCGCCTAGTTCACAGAAGAATGTTAACAATATAACACAAATATTCAAAAGAATTTCACAACATGGCACCATAAGTATTTTAATATGAGATAGTTAACATTCTTACTATTATAGGTTATCCCAATGGAACAAAACCTAACGTTTCATGCATTAATAACATATTTACATTCTTTGGTGTCTGTGTGGTCTAATGCGTCTCTCTCGCTATAGACCAGACTGTTGATGACATGGAGCCAAAAGTTTGAATCTCAGTCGTGTGTACTGAGGATGGTTTTTCTTAAATGGTTTCTCACTCTCTTTCCACACAAATATGGATACACTTCTTTCAAATTCATCCTTCCTCATCCCTAAATCATTAGTGTTTTAGTACATATGTGTATAACCTGAGCAGGTAGTAAGCTGTGGTGTTAAAAAAACATATTTTTCATTAAATTCTGGACTCCTAAAATATGTTGCACTGTATTCACGAACACGTTCACAGATCATATTCACACTATTTTGATGCATGGCCCTATAGATTCATAGATTCTATTGGGATTGGGATATCTAGATCCTTCAATTACTATTCGTAAAATATTTTAGAAACTATAGGCCTATTTCACCTAAATTTTTTATTTTAACAAGTACATAATGATTAGGTTAAAAAGTTTTTTGGGGTATTTTTAGTTATGAACATATAAATAGAATGCGCCAAAAATATATGTGTCAACATTTCTCTGACACAATAGCCTAATTGAGTTAGCCTTCCAGTTTTGATTGAAATGTGTGACAGTCTACTTTAGGCCTAGAAGATGTACAACATTTTTTAATCAAAATAATACATCTCACATAGCCTACAAGAATTATGGAATTCTATATTATAGTGCTCCTAAAGAAACACTGGGCAAGAGTATTTTAGCTCATTTTTTTACTGGACAATTTTTGAATCATTCAAAAGTTACAAACTTTTTCCTAAGTTACAAAGGTCACAAAAACCGTAAAATTTCAAAATCTTTATAAAGAACATATTAATAAATTTATTTATATGGTAGGCCACTTAGATATTTTTTAAATGTTTGTTGGACTCCTAGGAATGTTACACATGTTTTTGTCCAATTAAAAAAGTGGTTAATTTTTATTTTCAATGTTTGAAGAAATAGCACTTTGGCTCTTTAAACTTTTCAGAAATACAAAATCACTTCTATATGACAAAAAAAGTTTGTTCTTATTATAACTTAAAAAGTTTGTTTTATAACTTAACCTAGACTTATCCTATGAAAACATTATTCTTTTGGCATGTTTTTGGTCTATTATTGAATGTTTAATGAAGCAAATGACACTGAAAAGTGCATTCCTCCTTGTTACGTCCTTAACATGGTAAGGACTGCTGGAATAAGAACACTTTAAATTTATTGTTACTGCTTGAGTGAGAATGGTTTGGTTGGGAACATTGGCTTTCGATAAGATTCTTGATATTCATTTAGGATGGAGCATGATGAGAAGCAGACAATTTATTATGTCACCACACATGATAGCCAACCTATATGGAAAAACATTATATTCCTCCCTTACAATTTCTTGACCATAGATATCTCAAAATACCTAAACATACATAAAATAAAGAATACAATAAATTACAATGATTTCCAATAGTCATGATGAAATAGTTTACATTTTAACATCTTTTTTTTTACAGAAATACATAATATAATATCTGACCATAGTTTTCAATAGTCACAGTGAAATAATGTAATAATATTTTAAACTATTTACAAATTTAATTTAACTACAGGTCTCCTACACCTAGTTGGATACCTAGGCTTCTTTACATGTGTCGAGATTTCAACTCTCTAAGGTGGGTGCGATTTTGGGCTATTGTCCTTTTAATGCGATTCAACCCTGGGGACAAATGGAGAATGATTCTCACCCCTGGATGCCTTTGTAGATGTCAAACCTTCCCTATTAGGTTGGGATCTACTTCTGAACATTATGACTCTCATTTTAGGTTCTATCTCCTCCACTCTAGTTTCAGGGAAAGACTGTAAACTAATTAATTGGTCAATATGATGTTTCCATGTTGCTGCCTCTAATCTGAATAAATAAGCTACTGGACTTAATTGTGATACTACAAATCCTTCAAACCATTTATTCTTTGCTCGAAAGTCTCTGACTAGTACACGTTGGTTTGGAATTAGTTCCCGAGTTCTACATCCCTTTGCATAATTAACCGGTTTTATCTGATTTTGCTCTATATTTTCATTCACATTAGAATGTAACAAATCTAGCCTAGTTCTAAGTTGACTATTAAACTTCAATTTAGATGGTGTTTCATTTGTTGAGCTATGTACTGAGTTGAAATAATCACATAGAAATCTACTTAAAGCTACTTCCATATTTATTTTTTCATGGATAGCAATCATCAATTTATTTTTTACAAATTTTACTGCATTTTCGGCTAGGCCGTTACTTTGAGGATGGTATGGAGGTGTTAAAGTATGTTTAATACCATTTGCATTTAAAAAAAAAACTTGAATTCATGTGATGTAAATGGTGGTCCATTGTCACTTAGAATGTGTTCAGGTAAACCAAACCTCGCAAAGATCTGTCTTAAATTAACAATGGTTTGACCTGCCGCTGTGGATGATAACTCTAACACTTCCAACCATTTAGTATATGCATCTATGATAACAAGATACATCTTAGATTTGAATGGACCCATAAAATCTACACGTAACCTAGACCATGGTTTATTTGGATAATTCAAAACATGTAATATGCTCTTTGATGGAAGTTGCCTTCCCAAGAGACATGGTGCACAATTGTTGACCATTTGTCCAATTTCCTGATCAATACTAGGCCACCAAAATAAGATCTGGTTAAAGTTTTCATTTTAACTATTTCAAGATGACTTGAATGTAAGTCCTCTAACAAATGTCTACGAAATTTCTCTGGTACAATAACTCTATACCCCCACATCAGTATTCCTTGTACTAATGTTAATTCATTTTCCCTATGAAAATAAGTTGTCAACTCCTTATAATCATAAGACCAACCAAACTTCACATAGCCTGTATGTTTAACAAATTCGGGATCTTTTAGTACTTCTTTCTTTATATCTTCAAATTTTATAAGTATTCCACTAATTTCATAACATTGTAAATAAGTACCAATACAATTATTATTCTCTAAATTCATCATTGTCAGAGTTAACTAATGGCCACCTGGATAATACATCAGCATTACCATGATTTTCTGATTTGATATAGCAGATATCAAAATTATACCCTGGTAAGTAAAGAGTGTATCTTTGTAATGTACTAGCTGCAAAAAATGGTAATCCTTTTTTTCTGCCCAAATATGCTTAACAAAGGTCTATGATTTGTACATAGTATAAATTTCCTCCCCCACAGATATTGATTAAATTTATTTACTCCAAAAAGAAGGCTCAAAGTTTTCTTGTCAATCTGTGAATATCCCTGCTCAGCTTTAGAGAGTATAAGGGAAGCATAGGCTATTGGAAGTTCACTTCCATCACTCTGTACTTGTGACAGTACACTACCAAGACCATAGCCTGATGCATCACATGCTAATTTTAAAGGTAATTTAGGATTATAGTGAGCTAATACCTCTGCTGACACTAACGTTTCTATAATTATTGAAAAAGATTTCATGCATGCTTTGTCAAAATTAAAATCTGTGTTTTTTCTCAACAGGTGATACAAAGGACAAAGTATCGTGGATAAGTTTGGAACAAACTTCCCATAGTAATTGACTAGCCCTAGAAATCCTATCAATTTTTTTTAACATTTTCCGGCTTAGGTGCATCTAATATAGCTACAATTTTGTCTTTGGCCATTTTTAACCCATATTTATCTATTACGAACCCTAAATACTCTAAACTTTTAGAAAAAAAACTTACTTAGTTTTGCTTACTGTGAGACCCATGTCACTTAAACGTTTACACACCTCTTTGAGCCTGTCCCAATGTTCCTGCATGTTCCTATCAGTAAACAAAATGTCATCAAAAAATACAATTACTCCTTTCAACCCCTGTATGTTTTTTCCATTAATTTTTGGAACAAATTTGGTACTGGAGAAATTCCATAAGGAATTCTGTTGTACTTCAATAAACCCTTGTGAGTGCTTATCACACAAAGTTTCTTAGATTCTTCATCTAACCTAACCTGTTGATAAGCATGACTTAGATCCAGTTTAATAAAGGTTTCTCCCTTTTGTAAAGTGACAAATAAATAACTCTTCTATTCTAGGAATAGGATGTCTCTCTAGTTCTAGACTAGAGTTCAAGGTCACTTTAAAATCTCCAAATATTTTAATATTACCATTCCTTTTAAGTATTGGTGTACTCCATTCACTATTAGAAATAAGAGTTAATACCTCGTCTTGCACTGAGCATTTTAACTCCTGCTCTCTACCTGTCCTTAAAGTGCAAATGGAATTGACCTTGGTTTGCAATACTTTGGCTTAGCATTTTTTCTCAAATTTAACCCAACTTGTTCACCCTTATAATCACCTAACTTTTTATTAAAAACTTCTGGAAATTCCCTTAACAGGTTAGTTACACTCCATTCACGATAGGAATTACTCCCTGAAAGGTCTTTTTTCCTACCAATATCCTACTATATAATAGATTTTTGGTAGGGAAAAAGCCCTTTCAGAAAAAAATTCCCACAGTGAACAGACTTTACCATTTCTGTTTGTACCCTATCTGCCGTTACACTGTTAACACTATGCAAGTTTTCTGGAATCAATAATTGATCTTTTTAGTTCCTTAATCCATTCCCGCCATAGTAATGGATTAGCTCCATGTTTAATTACAAATAATTTCATTTGTGTGACATCCTGATATTGAACATTTACATTTATAACACACACAGGAATAATCTGTTCATTTATATATGAATTTAAGATTAAATCAGTTGGATGAAATTTTAAGTGACTCAATTTATCTAGATAATACTTCCACACCAATAAATGAGAAAACTGAATAAACTACACTTAAAAATTATTAAAATATGTTCAAAATTACTTATGTTTTGTAACTCTTGTATTAACATAGGCAACATTCAATTTGTTTCAAGTTATTGGCATTTTAGTTAACTTTAAATTTAGCACCACAAATATCAAAATCACTATTGGCAAAAGGAATGGAACATATTCGAGCAAAATTTGTATTAATTGTTTCTTTCCTTTTACATTTGAGCTCCCATGTACGGAAAAATTTCTGGATCTTTAAGAAAGGAGTAAAAATATATATTATTACCCTTTCAGTTTCGTTGATTATTTACGCAGAGTGCAACAACAAAGCTAGGCATTTTGTATGTCTGTTTAAAAACACATGTAATTAAAATTGAAGAATGTACGCAAATAAATTAGCAAAAAGCCTAAAAGTCTGATTGTTCAACGATGACTTACGTTCCTAACATACATAAATAAATGAACCAAAAGCCTAAAAGTCTAATTGTTAAGTAATGACTTGTATCCTATATTTTATATTATATAGAATAAAAACTATTATAACATAATAAACAGCTTGATAAAAACAATACAACTACATATAGTTAGCACTCATACATATATTCAGTACTACTAGTTACTACTATTGAGTCATTAACTAGAACATCCCTGCTGTATTTTATATTAGCATATTAAAACAGACACTTTAGTGGTAAATATAATAAATTAACTAACTACACACGAAAAACCACTACCAGGCAAACACAAATAAATAATCACAAAGATAAAGGAAATGACCATCCGAAACACATGAACCACACAACATACTACTAACTGCTGTGTACTGGGTGACGTAGTATCGTGGTTTTCATAAGAAATGAAATCAACAAATTCTTCCTCTTTACATTGAGTAGGCCTACTGATGAGATAAACTGGAAACTGATCAGGTGTGGAGAATGTTTACACTTTCTTTTGAGAAACTATAATTTTTACAACAAAAACATCTTGCTGCATTTATAATTACATTTGGTTAGTTAAATAATTGATAAAATGTTTCTCAGAATGCACACATCACAACTTTACATGAAAAATTTGGTTTCTAAATTTATTAACCTATCCAACATTTTATTGTAATTTAATTTTCATAGACTTGGTTGATATTTTTTAACTTTAAACACACAACATATTTTTTTTTATCAAATTATATTTATATGAGATTCACAGAGTTATAGTTACTACTTATTGCCAAAAGATATAGGCTACCCATGACAACTTTGGGTGGAAATAACTAGTCTCGTTAATGTATTAAGCTATCCAAAATTTTATTTTAATTGAACATAAATTTGTAATGAACCTCACAGGTTAGCATGAGCTTTGTTGTTTAATTTTTCTTACTATAAACACACAAAAAATTATTTTTGATCGAACTATTATGATTAAATATAACTTATCTAATTATTATGATTAGATATATTTGTCTTGGTATAATTATAAGGGTTTTCTAAGTTGGCAATTTTGTTGCATTGTTTCAATAAGTTCTCGTTGTTTTCTTCGATTTTTAGTACCTAAGTTATTACCTAACGTAATTGAGTTTATGTAGACCTAAATGGTATAAATAAAGAAATCTGTGAGAGTTTGATTAACGTTAATTACCTAAAAGATCTTTAATCTGTGTTGGGTAAAGGGAATAAAAAATTAGTATCTCATTTGCAAGACTTAAAATTGCTTCGGAAAAAAGCAAAATGTTCAAGGCGTTAGGTAGACTTTTTCACTATACCCTGAGAAATAGGTGAGTCGAGCAAATATTTTATAAATCATGAATTAAATAGTATAATTATATAGACGGCTGACTCTTTTTGCGTCTAAAATTAATTATAACAGTGTTGAGTAAATATAGTTTTCTACCTTTTTTTACTAAAGAAAGTGTAAATGTTCTTGTCCCTTGATTGGTAACAACTGATATGGATGATGTAACCAATGAAAAATTCCAAATTAATGTTAAAATAATAAATATAATACAAATCTAACTTTCTAACCTTCCATAATTTATATAAACTTCTACAAAGCATGTTTTTTGAGTTCATACTGAATCTCGAATCAAAGCAAATATTACTTGCAAATTTTGAATAACTATCAAATTGTATCATAGGCTAAATAGCTAAATATGCTAGAATTATTTTACATAAAAAGAGTTAGCACTATAAAAACATTAGATTAGTTTTGGACTCTAGTCCTTATAAGTTATAATGTTTAAATGTAAGTTCTTCAATATGTTCATGAAACAATAGCTTTTTTTTCAGCATCATTTTTTACTACCTATTGAGGTTATACACTGGTACTAATATTGCTACATAATGGTTTTAGGAACTGAGTAATGTTATATTTAGAGAAAGTGTACTTGCATTTGTGTAGAGGAAGTTATTATTGGGAAAAAAGTATGGTTTATTTTCCAGTCAGTATGGTAACAATTAATAAGCCTTCACAAGAATTGTTATTAAAAATATATTAACACATTTTAGGCACATTGTGGTATTTGCATTGGCCTAAAACCCCATTGATTTTTAATTATTATGGTTTGATTCAAGTCATCGATATTGATATTATGGAAGTTTCGCAAACCTTTCAAGCTTATCCAACCTAATTTAACCTAACCTTACATGTGTCATACCAAAGGTGTGGCATCTACACCAAGCCTTTGACCCTGACTTCTCCATCCCTTGACTCCTTTATATTTCTATTGGCCAACTCAGGCTCCTTCACAAATGGGTAATGTAAATTTTAGTAATAACAAATTTACTGCAGTAAAATGGTAGCAAAAGGCATTTCATCACCACCACGTGAATCATTAGGCTATTTTGGCCCATAAAACACAGAATAAATTTTTCAATTAAAATTTTGGTTAATTAAACAAACTGCATATGAGAAATAAACAAAAAGCAGAAACATAGGATATAGCCTACCTTAAAACTAAGAGTATATAAAATTGACACTAACAGAACATAATACATACATAGCCTCTCCTTACAAACTTTATGTTACCAAATGATTTTCTACTTAGGTAAAATATTCTATGTAATATCTATGGTAAATTTAAGAGAATTGAATTAATTATTGAAACATAGGATATCTCTTTGATAAAGATATGTACACATTTAAATAAATTTGTCACTCCAAATTACAGAAATTGTAATACTATTGATTAATGGAGCCGCGCTTTGGGCGTCAATTGTTACACTATGGAATCAATCACCCTCTTCGGGCGTCGATTGAAACACTACGGATTAATTCCCTGATATAATAATGCTGTGATGATTTTTAGGTTGTCTATAGCTCCGTGATTGAGCGCCTATCATCACTGTATGGAAAATATACCGTTTAACCAGTTGTCTATAGCTCCGTGTCCGAGCACTAATTAAATCGGTATATTAATAAAATTGAAGAAAGAGAACTGTTGATGGCTGTTTATTCACACATGGTTTATTTAAATGACACCTGATAATTACTTATACATATTCCAATTACATGTTTTATATCACTGCACACTTGGGATATTAATGTAAGTTATTTTATACTTTGTTAGACTGACTGCCAGTGTGTGGCGCTAACTGACTAGTGCGTGGGTTGGATGTGCCTTAAACATACGCACAACGGTTTATATATAACATACCCCTTGCCTTTTTCTCCCCTCATCAACAGTGTAAAAACCAACTAATAGAAAGAGTCCTGGCGACAGGTGTTGTGAAGGCTAGCTTTTTATTGGTATAGAGAAATGGCGTCCTCTGCCAAATACTATGAAGTTGTTCCTTTTAACAGGAAAAAACACAGTTATTCCTTTAACAGGAAAGATGGTATAAAAAATATATTTTAGTGGTGAAATCCTTTTCACATTGTTTCTGAGAAGCGCGTGTTTCTTCATGGATAAATCTTAAAAGGATACTCTAGATATATTACTTTAAATAAAAATTACCTTCATCCATGACTTTTTACATAATTTATAGTAATCCAAACCAATATCATTACAACATTAGCCCTGAAAAATAGTATTTAACATTATATTGTATAATAAGTTTTTATTTTGAAGCCATAGTCTGTAAGCAAGGTCACCCTGAAATGGGCAATAAGGGGGACTCTAGCCTTCCCTTATTACTCTGTTTTTTTTT
>CABFOV010002821.1:26775-40403 GCA_902141375.1 Timema poppense | reverse complement strand
CATTTCATTTAGGGTAGACAGAAAATATAATCAATTTTTTCTTCTAGAAATTTTTTCATTAATTTCTCATCCTTTTTCCAAATAATTCTTAAACATGTGTTTCTCTTGCACAATAAAACATGCTTCTAATGACAACTACCACTCTTCATTTTTAAATTTTCTTTAAAACAAAATTAAATGCCTCCATAATTATATTTATAATATCTATTAGGTGTCTGGAAAAATGAAAATTGCCTCTGGAAAACCTGGAAAACACAGGGAATTTGGTAATAAGAAAATAGTGGCAACCCTGATAAAACTCATATAAGCACTGTTATACTTTTTCTTGAAAAATTGTTTCCATAAATATGATATCTTTTTTGGTTGTTTTTACTTTCTTGCTATATTACAGGTAGAGAAAGTATTGTGATTGTCAAAAAAGTTGAACTTGAGATTTTGATGAATCTTACGTTTCATAACCCACCAAATCCGAAAAAGTGGTTTTTGAATTTCCATCTGTTTGTACCTCCGACTAGAGTCTAAACTATTTTACCGATCAGGATAAAACTTAGTATCTCGTGTTTTCATAGGGTTGCCATAAGCGGTTTTTGGAATTGGATATCTAACCCTAAAATTAAGGGTAGTTTACTGAAGGACAAAAAGAGAAAAAAGTTGATTTTTCTCAAAATCGACCCCAACGATTTTGATTAAATTTAATTTCAAAGCATGAATAAATATTTCAAACAAAATGGTTACTCCCAATATTTTGGCAAAATTACTTTAAGAGCTCTGGTCTGATGCGTAAATTCTCTTTTTTTTTTATCATATCTCGGAAAATATTTGAGATATGAAATTATTTATCGTTGCAAATATGTAGATCTATTTATAATACGGGGGACCTGGTGGTCTAGGGGTAAGGTGTCACACTCCTATGCTGGTGAGCGGGGCTCAATCCTCGGTCCCGGCACAGATTTATCTGATTACCAAACCCTTTCTTCACCTCTGACAAGACATCTTGTGCACGTGGGGAATGCCAGGCCTCCACCGTGGTTCGGGTTCAACGTTAAACTGTAGGTCCTTCATTTCATCTCACAATCTACCCTACCATTACACATTAGCGTAAGTGGGTATAACCCGAACGGGTAGTAAGACGCGGTGCTAATAATAATAATAATAATATTTATAATACAAACATTTTATTCAAAACATATTTTTATAAAACCAATAACTTTAAAGTTACATGCAAATATATATTTTTTTAACTTTTTGAACACTAAAGATAAAGTATTGCGACCGTAAAAAAAATCTAACCTGAAATGTTGATGGATGTCAATGTCTCATGACCCCCTGAATCCTAAAAAGTGTTCTTTGAAATGCCATCTGTCTGTGTATTTCTAACCAAAAATTAATAGTAGTTTAATAAAAAGTGAAAAGAGAAAAAATCGAATTTCTCATCGGCTCAAACGATTCTGATTAAAATTCGTATTTAGGCGTTCAGATTATAAATAAACAGACTATTTTCATTTTCCCATGAAAATGACTTTTAGGGCACTTTACAGAAGCGGAAATTTCCGAATCTCCGCAATTATTTGAGATACTAAATAACATATCATTGCAAAATTGTAGTACTATTAAAAATACAAAACTTTTATACAAAATATATTTTTATAAAACCAACAGTTTCTGAGATATTGGCAAATATATTAATACAATTTTATAAGCTTTTGTTGTAAAGGAATACTATTTAAGTTTTAACGCAATAATTCTCTAATGCCATAGAGTAAGAAATAAGTCTCTCAGAAAGTGTAAATTCCTTTTCTTTCAACTTCTTAGGGGAAATGTTTGTACATAAATGAACTATCTCTATCATTTTAGATTCATTAGTCACTATTTACTTATTTTTATTGGTAAACATTTTTAAATGAGGAATATAATAGCAATACAATATCCATAAGATGTGTAACCCCTAATAAAATGTTGAAGATTAAAAACCGGAAGTTGACATTTTAAATAGAAAGTGTTGACCCTTGTGGACCCAATATCATTATTTTTACTTTCTCGCTACCTTACAGGTAGAGCAACTATTGTGATCGTCAAAACCATTGAACTCGATATTTTGATGAAGGTAAACGCTTCATATCCCTACCGAAACCTAAAAAGTGGTTTTTGCAATCCTGTCTGTCTGTCTGTCTGTCTGTACCTCGGGCTAGATCCTAAACTATTTAACCGATTTGGCTAATACTTGGTATCTAGGGTTTTCATAGGGTTACCCCGAGGAATTTTTGGAATTGGATATCCAACCCTAAAATTAAGGTTAGTTTCCTTAAGGGTGGAAAGAGAAAAAAATCAATTTTAACGATTTTGATTAAATTTCATTTCTAAGATTTGACCAATATTACAAACCAAATGGCTACTTTCAACTTTTTGTCAAAATGGTTTTAGGCTTCCAATCTAATGTGTAAATTCTGATTTTTAATTTTATCTCAGTAAGTCTCTAAGATATGAAATTAATTTAATTACAGACATGTGGGTTTATTTATAATAAAAATCTTTTACTTGAAATGCATTTTTTATAAAACCAATGGTTGTCAAGCTCTCTCTCTCTATATATACACACACACACATATGTTTTAACTTTTCCAACCCTTTAAAGGTAAAATATTAATAACCATCAAAAAAGTCTAACCCGAGATGTTGATGGATGTCGACGTTTCGTGACCTCCCCGGACCCTAAAAAGTGGTTTTTGCAATGCCGTCGGTCTGTGTATCTGTCTAGCCCTAAAATTAAGAGCAGTTTACTAAAGGGTGAAAAGAGAAAAATTCCATATTATCAAAATAGGCTATAACGGTTTTGATTAAAATTTGTATCTAGGTGTTGATTAAGATTATAAACAAAATGGCTTTTTTCATTTTCTCATGAAAATTACTTTTATAGCTCTTTACAGAAGCAACAGTTGTATTATATCTCCTTAACTATTTGAGATACTAAATAACTTATTATTGTCAAATTTTAGTACTATTAAAAATAACTTTTATTTGAAATACATTTTTATAAAACCAATAGTTTCAGAGATATTAATACAATTTTGGGAGCTCTAGTTGTGAAGAGATACTGCTTAGGTTTAAACCCATTAATTCTCTAATGCCATATAGTAAGCAAATAAGTAAGTTTTTCAAGAAGTTGATGTTTTTCCTTTAACCTCTTAGGGGATATGTTTGTACGGCACAGGGGCGAATCCAGGATTTGTGTGAGGGGGAGGGGGGGACGCCGCCGGTGCTTTGGGGTCAGGGAGGAGGGGTGGGAGGCACCTCAAGAAATTTTGACATAAAAATAATTCAAAATTTGAGAGTAAATCTTCAAGTTATTTTTCAGTGTAATGATAAACTTGAGAATAATCCTCTAATGAAGGGTTAAACTTTAACTCCACTCTATATTATACCTAGATATTTCTCATTTTGAATCAAAATTTTTCCAGTAAGCCATAATAACACGTTGTGTGTGTGATATTATTCAAAGATTTTGTTTAAACTACGTTATTTAAAAATAAACTATTTTTAAGATCTTTATTTATTACTAATCATTGAAATTGTAATAATAATATTATTAGCACTGCATCTCACTACCAGTTTGGGTTATATGCATTTACGCTAATGTGTAATGGTAGGGTGATTGTGAGATGAAATGGAGGACCTATAATTTTACGTGGAATTCAAATCACGGTGGAGGCCTGGCATTCCACACATTTACAAGTTGTGATTAATACACACCTTGTCATATGTGATGGAAGGGTATGGAAATCAGATAAATCTGTGCGGAGACCAAGGATTGAACACCGGACCACCAGCACAGAAGTCTGATACCCTAACCCTAGACCGCCAGGTCACCCTTGTAATAATAAAAATGATAAAATAAATTTAAACCTAAATAAGGTTTGTGCAACAAGGTGAGAGGCGCCCAACTTAAATTTGGGTAATTTTATTAATGCTTTTTTTCACCACTTTAATACTTAATGTGTTTGTCTTAAGTATTTATAATAGTTACTGTACATTAATCATTTAACAATATTACCAATAACAATTTAAAAAATTAAATTTGGTTTGTGGGATAGTATTACGCGACAATAAAACTAGTAGTGACTTAACATTGATTTAATTGATTTCATTTCTTGAAGGGGGGCGTGTGCCCACTATGCCCTTGTCATGGATCCACCCCTAGTACAACAATTTTAGACTCAATAAGTAACAATTACATATTTTATTGGTCAAAATTATAAAAGAGAAATTTATTAGCAATGCGATAACCATGGGATGTGCGTGCATCCCCTAATAAAATGCCGAAAATTTTAATCTGAAGTCAAAATTTTAATACGAAGTGTTGACCCTTAGGGACCCAATATCGATATTTTTTTATTGGTTCAAGTATACAAATGAAGACATTAATATTTAAAAATAGACCTATACAATTTAAAACCGTGAATCAAAACATGTTTTACATATGCATAGCGCAATTTGTTCTCGGGTTTGCCAATGTATATTATGTTATGAATTTTGAGTAAATATCTCCACTTTTAAACAATAGAGTGAGAAAGTCCGTGTGAAGTTCCGTAACATTTGTTTTTATGTTGTTTTCAGATATGAATTCAGAATATTTCTATCACCCTCTGTTAAAAAGATATATGCAATTCAAAAAAACTTTTATTTTTAATATAACCTATGATTTTTATTTATTCTTATTCTCAGGCACATCCCTGATAATACTTAAAGAAATAATCTGCCAACATGTTAAGGTCATTCGACCATCAAAATTTTATTGCATTAATTTAATAACTGTATAAATATAAGCTATAAATATTGATTCATTGATTTCAACTCATTACAGTTCTTGAATTATAAGTAGTCAAACTTATAATTTTATCCATTTTAAGCTCTCATTTTAAGGTAAAGTAGTTAATGGATGGGGATTAAATTGGTTCTAGCAAGACATGTATATGAAGTGTATGCAATGAAGTAGTTACAATACTTTAAATAAAAATAGTGTTGAATCTATTAGCTATTTAATAGTTGTAAACTTACATTATTTTTAATCTTATACAAGTACTTTTCGTTTTATACCCTGACACTTTGATTTTATATAGTTTTGTAGTATATAATGTCGTTATTTGGTTTATTATCCTAACTCTATTCTTTTATTTTATTATGGACACTGACTTGATCAATGCAAATGTAAATTTGTTATGTCTATTTCCTGAAACGTCTTGCTTTGACTGTACCTACCAATAACACAGACTAGCCGACCAAGGAAGGATCGAGCTACCCTGACTAATCACTCACCTTTAAGTGCTTTTTTAAGCACTGTGTCTTATTACCTGAGTGCTGAGCTGTGACATTTATTTTGTCTCTCAACCGTTCTCACTAAATATTCAGCATACTACAACGTACAGTAGCCCCACGTCTTCTTTGGTGCTGACTGACAGCTCACGACTTTGAAAAGTTACCAGAACAAATTATGTACCCCTACGCCGAACCATATGATATGGAAAAACACGTGTTTAGCAGCTGTCACTTCTGTCAGTCAAAATTTAGGTATATACCTAAATGTTGACTGTCAGAAGTCAGCAGTGAGCTGTCAGTAAGCACCAAAGAAGCCATGGGGCTATTGTACTTATAACATATGCTCAAGATACCAGCCACAGTGAAAATTTTACTATGAAAAAATAAAGAATGTTTAGCAACAGCGATCTTTAATTGTTTTACTCTGAAAGATACCAAGCCCACGTGTCCTGACCAGGCTACTTTAATATTATAAAAGTCGAACATTCAGTAAATAACATTGAGGAAGATAGAGTAATGCTAACATAATTGCAAAACAAAGAGCATAGAATCAACATTGTCCTCATGGCTCATTTAATTTCAGTTGTTAAGATAAACTTCAGAAATAACAACATAATAAACTTAGAAATAGCAACCATATCACAGGATTAGACAAAATTCAATGTACAAAACTTGAAATAATATTTCCATTAATATTTATGTCTTCTAAACAATATTCAAAATTAGCGACCGAGTCACATTTATCAACATTTAAATTAGTTTATATTACATAACTTGAGGAGATAAGCTCATATCTAGCATTGTACATAAGCTCAATCATAATATCGAAGTATTTATTTGCATTAAACAATATTCTCCCCTAATAACATTTGATATAAAACTCTGATTTAAAGCATTCCTCAATAACATAAAATATAAAACCATGATCAAAAGTATCCCCCAATTACATTTAATATATAAAAAAATAACAATAAAAATTACTATTAAAGCACAGACTCATTTGAAAATAACATGTATAGAATTTGAATTAGTATGAACCATAGTGCCCATTGATCAAAAAGAACAACTTTAACTAGAAAAGTAACTATCCCAAATCAGATGCAAAAGTTTTAAAACCAGTAAAAATGTTGTAATCCCCAACAAGTATGAATATACACTAAATTCCATCACACAAAATATATAAATTTGAATATGTATATCCCAAGATGACCCACTAGAATCCCTACATGCTTATAACTAAATTTAACCCAAGCCTAACTTCCCAAGAAAAAATATAAAAACAAACATCTCCAGAATCCGATAACTTACATTTAGGAAAGTCCCTGACTTCTATTGGCATCAAAGAGTGATTTATCCATACTGGTTACATGCTTATATTCAATTTAACACAGCGGGGAAAACCTAGGAGGGAGGTATTTCAAGTCCAATGATGTCATCTTCATCTAGTTAGTGTTTTGTTCTCTCATTGACGCCTGCGCACAACATTGATAGGCCGACTATACAGGGGTAGGGAAACACATGTGATGACACAGCACTTCCTTATCCAAGTTTTAGCGCCTGCGCAGCGCCCACCACTCGGGGAAAGTGAGCCAAATTACATAGCGCACGATGGCTTCAATCTTGTTTTTCTCATCTAACGTGAACGGCGAACAGTAATGGGTGTGATGTGTGCGGAAAATCCAAACATGGCGCGGGTCTCCCGGTAAAACGGGGTAACTGTGTATGCACTTTTGTAGGTGGCGGAGGTTAGGTGGTGCATATGTTTGTAGCCACGGTACATCTCTTTTCCCTTCCTCTAGTATTTTGGCACATGGATAGTATTTTACTGAGTTAGTTTTGTTCAACTCAAAGTGTCAAAGAAACTCAACTCTTGGTACATCAAAACGTGTCTTGATTTTAAACCTATAATTTATCTGAATATTACAATAATTAGCTTCATGAATGTATAAAAATACATGAGTTTCCCTTTTATTACTAGTTGTAAATTGAACATTAAAGAGTTAAGTGTTGAAAATATATCTAATGTCATATGAGTACTGCATTTCTTTAGGTATTTTCTAAGTAATATATTAATTTTGCGTGTTTATTGAACATGGCTAAGTTCAAGCCTAAAAAGCAACATACATCAAGACCAAGAAAACAAAACAAAAAGTCAAAATTGAACAAGAATTGATAAAAACTTAAAACAATGAAGGATTTGATCTACAATCATACATTTAAATTCACTACAAAGTGTTTTGGTTTGAATTACGGTTTCCTTAAATAATTAATAATGAATATCAACACACAAGCTGCAAATCATTTTAACTATGAGGAATGTCCGTATGGAGGGGAATACAATTGAACCCGGGATCTTAGCATGTCAATGTTCTAGCACTGAGCTATCCAGGATTTGTCCCACATTCATGATCTCATATCCACCTGCACTGACGATATAAAAGTGTAGTCAGTTCAGACTATAGCTTATGTAAATATTATAGTAGGCCTATAGGTCTTTATCAAAGGTACAGCTGTTTTATGTCCCAGAGCCTGGTTACCAATGGTTTATACTATTCTAGTTTATGTTCCGGGGACTTGTTACCACTGGTTCATAATAGTCTGTTTTATGTCCCAGGACCTGGCTACCGGTGGCTCATAATATTCTATTTTATGTCCCGGGCCTTGTTACCAATGGTTCATAATCTGCTATTGTTAATGTCCCAGGGCCTTGTTACTACTGGTTCATAATATTTTCATACATTATACTTTTATGTACTAATTACTCCATATTCTTAAATCTAGTACAGACACAACACCCAGCCCTTATCCGTTAATTCATCACTATGAAAGGGTAAACTCACATTTCACAAATGATAAATTTTTCAACCATGCCGGGAATCGAATCTGGGACCCTTAGCTCAGTAGGCAGACAAGCTACCAACTGAGCTAAGACGTTGGGCTCCACCTGACTAAGGCTGCACCTACATTGGACAAAGAATTGATCCGGCCCGATCAGTCAAGGTTATCTGATCAGGCTTTTTATAAAACAAACTGCAGTGTTCCATAGGATCCACCTACATTAGGCACGTCGGCCCGTTCCGATAACTCCCGATGACGCCCGATGCCTGACTGGAGCCTGATCAGATCAAACTTGTTTGTTTCAACCCGGCAGTCTGTTCCGTTGTCTCGCTGAGTGAATAATGGCGTTCGACAGTAAAATCGATCGAGATTTTCTTATTGAACTTGTTCGCGATGAGCCACGTCTGTGGGATCAACGTGTAAAGGCTTACCACAACCGAGATCTAAAGCCAGGATTGTGGGAAGACATTGGAAATAAATTACACGTGAAAGGTAAGTTGTGTTTGGTTTATTTACAGAAAATACTTTAGAAATTTATTGATGTAAAAATACATCACATTGAACTAATCATAGCCTTTTGTAAACGGGTTTAGTTACTAATTAATTTATCGTTATTTATCGCTATATTCGTATCCCAGATAGCACATAATATCATATTACAACATTGTTAGAAAAAACTTCATATTTTAAAAACTATGCTCCAATATGAATTCATAACTATATTACTAAAGTTTTGACAAAATTATCATCATTATTTATAAAAACCTTGTGCAATATTACAAAACTGTTTCAAGAATATTTTATATTTACTGTTCAGTTTTAAAAAATTTTAATTAATATATATCAAATATTTTTCAATATTTAAAATATATTTTCAGAATAGTCTTAAAAGCGTTTAAAAAAATTTTGAGCAATATTTTACCAATATAAAATAAATACATTTCTCAACATTTTAAAACATTGTCTTTCTACCAGGGTGTGTAAACTTGGTGCAACGTAGTTAATACAAGATTGGGGTAAATATGACAAAGTAAGCTCACCGCAAGAATGACAAATGTAAACTTTGTTTCTTAATTGAACACGCAAGATTAAAGGCTTTATAAGTCAAGCTAACGTCAAGCTTGTTAGATTGTTGTAGCAATCTTAGATAAGCTTGTAGCAAACTTACTGTGCTGTCTGGGATAAATTTAAATAACTTATTAAATAAATGATTCTGTGGGGGTCCAAAATTTTATTTATAAAGATAAGATGAAATAATTTAGGCACATAAAGATTTTTTTTATCTTTGAACTGATACTTGTCAAAATTAAACCAAAACATCTTCACATTTTAAAATCAATAGGCCTACCTACAATAACTCTTTGTCTTATTTCATGTATGAGCATTCTTGTTCTGCCATGTGACAGCACCAGGTCCATTAAAATAAGCTTTAAAGGCATTTCGAATGTTTTGAGCCTCCTTTGTACATCTATTGAACTTTCTAGCAGAGCCAGAAGATTCGGCTTGTTGTTTCCTGTAACTTTCCAAAGCTTCTTGCAAAATTGAAGGGTTAAAAGTACCTTCCAAATCAATAATCAAGTTATGTAACAAGCAAATACACTTCACAATACGTTCTGCTTTCTCCACTTCTGTTTCAATAGCCTTACCAAGTAAACGCCATTTTGCAGTCATAATACCGAAAGCGCATTCTACGCATCTTCTTGCCCTTGACAGACGGTAATTGAACACTCTTTCTTCGTGTGATAGTCCCCTTCTTGAAAAAGGTTTCATGAGGTATACCTTAAGAGGGTAAGCATCATCACCAAGAACAACAAATGGCATCTCCGATGCACTCCCTTCAAATGATGATGGCTTTGGTAACGTATCTTGAAAGTTTTCTAAAAATGTGTACATAGTAGAAGCAGTAAACGTTCCACCATCGCTCTGCTTCCCATAACCACCTACATCTATAAAAATAAAACGACACTGAGAGTCTGCGACACCTTGCAACACTATGGAAAAAAACTGCTTGTAACAGTGATACATGGTTCCACTATCTTTAGGGCACTTGATCCGGACATGTTTTCCGTCAATACATCCAACAACGTTTGGAAAATTCCATCGCTTCTTAAATCCTGCTGCTATATTTATAAATTCTTCTTTAGAAGGAACTGCCATGTGCTGTGATGAAAGATGTTTCCATATTGCATCAGCAACCGAACCAACAATTTTGCCAACAGTATAATCATTCATTCGAAAAACTTGGCTTAGAGCACGAAATGACATTCCAGTTGACAAATACCTGAAACAATAATGATTTTTTACTTGATGTCCTACATTATTAATTGTTGTTTAAAATACCAAATGCATTAGAAACGTTTCTGTGTTTCAGGAAATATAGCCAAGAAGACATGGGAAAATCTGAGGGATTCGTACAGAAAGAAACTCAAAGCACGTAACGAAACTAGAAGCGGCCAAGAAGCGGACAACAGTGATGAGAAGTGGCCATTTTATGCGTCCATGGACTTCTTGAGGGATATCTTGATTCCTCGAGAAGGTTCAGGGAATCTACTGTATTCAACCAAGGCTGTCAGTAGTAGTCCTATAAATGAGGAAGAGGTGGAAGAACCTGTTATACTGGACGACCAATTCAATGATTCCCCACCTTCTGGTTGTATCAGTGTTCCTTCGGTGACAAACACACGAGAAAGCGCATCCAAGGAAACAGTTAATTTACATGTAAAATCCACTGAGACACGAAATAAAGTTGCAAAGCCACTAAAGAGAAAAGCCGATATTATTAGATACCAAGCTCTTGATTTGGAAAGACAAAAAGTAAAACTGCTGGAAGAACGTTTCTCGGGGAAGACGAGAAAAGAGGATGATGAAGACTATTTATTTTTAATGAGTTTGTTGCCATCAATCAAGAAACTAGATAGCATACAAAAAATGAGATTGAGAATGTCAATGCTGGAAAGTGTCACTCTAGAGTTAGAAAGAAAGAGTTTCAGAGGCACAAACTCTAATGGAGGAGTAACTTCATCGTATTCAGGATCTTCAGCTCCAATTTTGACTACTTCATCTTCATCACCCCACTATTTTGTGAACTCTCCTACTGATAGTTACAGTTCTCAAAGCGCTCTGCTGCCGAATCAAGCAATCTCTGTTCTTGAACCGCCACAGCTTATGCTTCCTAACACTCTGTTAAATATTTAACCTTCACATATAAAAAAGGTTTTTTAAAATAAAACTTTCTACTCACTAATTTTAAGAAAATGACTTATTTTGTATTTAAATATGAGAGTGAGTATTGTGTAATAAATGAATGCATTGATTATACAGTTTGGGGGTGTTTCATTTTAATATAAACATTTATTATAGGCTAATTAAATCCCTCATAAAATGTAACAAAAAATATTTAAATAAAAAAAATATACTCTTCATTTTTCGTTTACATTTCGTGAGCGTCTATATTGATTAAAATAAGTTGAACTAACCTTATAGTAATTGTAAGCTTTTCTTCAGGGCTAACACAATCTCTGAAGTTAGAGTGTGTTGCAAGATCTTCCTTAATGGCTTCTAGAATGTAGTCAAAAGTTTCAATCTGCATCCTATGGTAATCTTTGTATTTATCTGGATAATCTCTCATTGGCCAACTAGTTTTGAAAAACTCACTGCCACTTCTATCATCATTGAAATCATGAGTCCACGTTCTTGTGTTCTCCTCAAAAAGGCAGTAATTTGAGTCTAGTAGGAGGAAAAGTTCCAAATCTTCTTCCGAGTCACTCATTACGTAAAATTATCGTTTCACTTCAAATTATGTTGAATCACTGACAAGAGTTCCAGCAAACTGTCGGAAAAGATCTGTTGCCAATGTAGGCACACCTGCCGGGGTAAATCTGATCAGGAAACCGTGTCTGACCGGAACGGAGGCATTCTGTATCCAATGTAGGTGCAGCCTAATTGGGAAGTGCAAGTGAAGGTATATATTTAAAAAATGTCTCAGCATTTGTGTGGAGGTAGAGACGCGGTGCTAAAAAATCCACTAAATTGGTATTTTTTTCCTTAGCTTTTCACTCACCATTTGAGCTATACACAGGATAAGGAATTATAAAGGTAGAATTTAAGGAAATATGCACTAATTTGCATGAAGGAGTAGTGAATAAGCTTTTAGGGGGGGAAATACCTCTGTACATATAGCCGGGATTTTAACCCCCAATATATTCAACACTGGCAATCCAGTACAATGGGATATTGACTCATTGGACCATGTGACCACAAATCTGGGTATTTATTAGAGCCATAAATTATATTAAAAATAATATTTACTAAACTTTACTTGCTATTTTCTGTTTATGGTTTTGTTATCAAACACGTGGTTGGCTTGTCAGTCACTTGGGTCATTGAATTCGTCTCAACTTTTGTATACCAGTAGGTCCTCTCATGTCTAACGGTTATATATATTATCATATGGTCCTAAATGTGTCTCTCACTTGATACACTCAAGCTTTGAAATATATTTTATTAATTTGGCCAACCAGTTGGTCATAGTCTTGTAGGCACTTGACCTACGTGTCTTTCCAACATTTTTACAACTTGGCGGGCAGTTTGTAAGGTATCCCTCATGAGCTCTGTTAACTATAATAATAATAATAATAATAATAAACCTACAAATAAAAAAACTCTAAAACCTGCTCAGGTGCTAGCATGGTCTCTAAAAGCGTCACTCTCGTCATAGACTAGACTGTTAAAGACAGGGAGATCGGGTCTTGATCTTGGTCGGATGTACTGATGGTAGCTTTATTATAAATTATTTACCACTCTCTCTCCACAAAGGCTAGTGCACTTCCACTAAATTCAGCATTCCTAATCCCTAACTAATTAGTGTAATTAGTACATTGGAGTATACCCCGAATGGATAGTAAGACTCGGTGCTAAAAGAATAATAAAAGAACCCTTATTAGACTTTCATCACTCAAATTATTTCATTAAATTGCTTAGTAATACATATTTTGTCTTCTAAAAACACATTTAGTAAATATAAGCCTAGTAGTATTCGATACAATAAATTCTTTGCAACATGTGTAATAAGTCCATTATTTTAAATTATTTGTATACTATGAATCTTAGTAACCAGGCTTCAAACTCAAGCCACAACTCCCATATGAGCCATGCAGTGATCATTCATTGTCTAAATTACTAAATAACAGTAAAGTTGCTTAGCGGGGGGAAAAAAAAGAGGTAGGGCATTGACAACACTGTCGGGAACAAATAGCTGGCAATCCCAGCTTAATTTCCCACTCCGCCTGTCCATCCCCCCCTTCACATTAGACCCCAACCCTTATCCCATGATTAAAATTCCTTGTCAAAATGTTATAGCCAATTCATTCTAGGAGAGGCTGCTGGCCGAATCACCTTTAGTACAAATTACGATAGTGGGTTAGGAATTGGTAAAGTTGATTATAGAGGAAGTGAACCCGAATTTGCGTGGATGGAGAGTG
>CABFOV010002821.1:3782-19274 GCA_902141375.1 Timema poppense | reverse complement strand
AACGTGGAGCAAAATGAACATTCTGGACGTATTACACATTTACGGCGCATGCTCACCACACACCCCTTCACACCCCGCCACGGGGGAATAGAGCATTGCATTTTACTCTTTCAGTGTTTATGGTGCGTTCAGACGAACAATGATTTTTGTGGAAGGAGGACGCCGTTATTCTTTCGTGTGATAACCAGTCAGTCGGGGCAGCACAGTGGGGGACATTTTTGGTGAGTTTCTTGCACTTAGACTTTTTCTTGGAGCATTTGTTCCAATAAATGCTACAGGAATGCCACTAAACACTCTTTACAGCAAGTACCAGTTGGACTTTCTACCCAATAGTGAGTTTATAAAACTCAAGTTGAAAGAAAATCCACGTATCGGCACAGCAATCTTTGTTCATATTGTTGCATCATTCAAAGCAAGTCAATCACCTCCTTGCAAAGAACTGTAAATTGTTTGGTGATAGTGAATTTATTAAGGTCATGTTTGTAGAAATAGCAAATGTATTTTTTGAAAATTTTAAAAAAAAGAATAAGATTAGAACTGCTTTTCAATACCTACGACTATCCCAAAATACTTTGATGCTGTGAGTTGAAAAAGTGGTCGAAAATTTGAGTGAACAAATTATTGCAAGCAGCTATATGTAATTGTAATGCCTTCTCTCTCCAGCTTGATGAATCCACATTTGTCAGTGATAACGCTCAAATAATTATTTTTTATTAATAATAATAATAATTATTATTATTGGTAGTGGTTGTTGTTGATGTGGTTCTATCTTACAACAGGTCTATTATTTTCGTCGTTGAACTTAGACTTCCTTTGCTTCCTCCTTGAACTCCCAGAATATTCTTCTTTCTTTCATGTCATCTAATATTTGAATCCTCTTCCTTCCTAAATTCCTCTTTCCTTCAACCTTTCTTTCGATAAAGTCGTGCAAAAGACAGTTCCTCTTTAAGGATGTGTCCGATCCAGTTTGCTTAGTAGCAATGCTGGATCATTTACCTATTTTATTGTGTTGATGACGTGTCCTATCCTGAAATTGCCATGTCCATTCAGGGCTACACAGATCAGCCACTCTCCATAGATTTTGAACATTTTGGGTGACAAACATCATCCCTGCCTCACTCCTCTTCCTAGCTCTACGCTGTTGGTCTCTTCATCGTTCAGCTTCATCTTCCCTTGTGGTACCAGCTACAGGTTTGCAATCAGCCTTCTGTCCCTCTAGTTGATCTTCTTGAGTATTTACATCAGTTTCTTCTACTTTACTCTATTGAACACCTTTTGACCGTCGACGAAACCAATGTAGACCTCTTCCTTGACTTCCAGCACACACTCTGATAGTATTATCAACAAATGCTTGATATGAATCCTCCAAAAGAGAGAACTACAGGTCTGGACATATTCAACGCCTTAAAAATTTTTGTTAATAAGCTGAAATTGTCTCTTTTTAAGCTAGTATCAATTACAACGGATGGAGCAAAAGCAATTACAGGTCATATTAAAGGTTTCATTGCGTTATGCTGGAAATTAATAAATTACTTCCCTGATTATTTTTGATTAATCATTGTATCATTTGCCAGAAGTTACTGATCAGCAAGCATTTAAACACAATAAGTGTGATTAACATAACATTAAAAATGATAAATTCAATCAGAGAACAATCTCTTCAAAGGCGCCTCTTCAAGATTCAACTGGGTGGAAAAAAAAGAGTTAATATTTCTTACAGAATTAAGGTGGCCCAGCTGGAGTAAGTTTCGCCAGAAATTCCACAATTTATTGAGTGTGATTAAAGCATTTTTGGAAGAAAGAAAAAACAAATATTGAGAGTTATGAAGACGAGGTCTGTCTCTCTGATTTGGCTTTTTAGACAGATTTCACTGGCAAACTAAGTTATCTTAATCTAAAACACTAAGGAAAAGATAAGATGGTTGGTGACACAATCTGCTTAATTTCTGACTATTTAAACCTATTCCAACTGATGATCACTGATCTTCAATAAACCACTTTCCAAACATGTAAGATCACAAACAAAGCTACCCAGGTTTTGAGTTAGAAAACGAGAAATATGTTGTTGAAATTGGTATAAAGTTCCACAGGAATTTCAATCCATATTTAGGGACTTCAAAAAAATTGTTAAATATCTTTCTTCCCCATTAGACCAGACATAGACACAAAGAAAATTAGTATTATCTACTTTATGGATGAAACTTCTCTTGAAAATAAGATAGAAACTCTGTGGTGTGATTTGTTTTTAAAGACCTGGTCATCAGAAGAAGAATTTGGGAAATATATTTCCTGAGAGAAGTATACCAACTTAAGAAAATGCAGTGAAATGCTTCACTTCTGTTTTGGTTCAACATATTTGTGTGAATCAGTGTTTTCCTAATTGAAATTAAGGAAGACAAAAGATTGCTCCAGTTTAACAGGTCTGCATTTGGAAGGATCATTGAGACTGGCCCTGTCACATTATACATCTGATTTTGGAAGCCTGAGGGATTACTTGAAACAACAAGAAACCTGCTATTAAATGTATCTATTGTCTTAAAATGTCAAAAAAATTTTTTTTTTGTAGACAGCTTTTGTCTTTGATCTTTATATGCAGATAATTATATTTTGGAGAGGATGTAAGCCTTACTAGCTCACGGTTGCTCTTAACTTAAAAAAATATATCGCGAAACAAAACTAGTTGGCTAGGCCCAGGGGCGTTGAACGAAATATATTTTGGGAGGGGGAGGGGGGGACCAGTGTCCAAGCATTTCAAAATTAGAAAAATTCCCATATAGCAAAGGAGAGTACAAGAATGGCAATGTTGAGAATGTGGGGGTGGGGCGGGGGTGGGGAAGAGGAAGAGGGACTCAATTTTTTTTTAAATTTGGGGTGATAATCAAGCCTTGAACCGAGATTTTAGGTAACTGTATTTTTAAATTTATTTATTTACAAGTCCATAGTCGGCCAATACTTTCAGGGGGGGTTTGGTGGACACATGCCTTAATTGCCGGAAGCTAGAGATAATTATAATTGATAAACAATTCTAGAAGCTATCTGAAGTTTCTATACGGCAACATTACTTCCTAACTGCTAAAGGCTAGGAAAAATTCTAAATATTAAACACCTCTAGAAGCTCTCTGAAGTTCTTTTTTTATAGTACCATAACCACCTAACTGCCGAAGGTTTGGAAAATCCTAAATATCAAACACCTCTAGAAGAAGCTATCTGAAGTGTTTTTTTTTATGGCACCATAACCCCCTAACTTCCAAAGGCTGGGAAAATTTCTGGATATTAAACACCTCTAAAAGCCATCTAAAGTGTCATTTTATGGCACCATAAGCCCTAACTGCCAAAGGGTAAGAAAATTTCTCTACAGAAAACGCCTCTAGAAGATATCTGAAGTGTTTTTTTTTATGGCAACATAATCCCCTAACTGCCGGAGGCTAGAAAAAATTCTAAATATTAAACACCTCTAGAAACTCTCTAAGTGCTTTATGATGACACAGCCCAAAAACCATTTTACTCATAAAATTTTGGGGTGGTTTGAAACCCGCCCCCTGGCGACAGCCTTGTTTATTTGTTCATTCTAAATTTTTTAAGCTACAAGCCTTTTTCAGTGCAATTTGAATTATTATTTATTTAAGTTTACCTGCATCTGAGGCTAATATCCAATTGAGCTTGATTATATTTATTTAGATTTGCAGATATTGTTCAAATCGTGTATTTTAGTTTAAAAGATTTAACTGACTTTATTACAGCAGTTTCCAACATTTTGTAGTTTATGACCACAACTTTTCTCTCTGTGGCCATCACGACCCTTTGATAACTCTAAAGTGTTCAAATCCTAGTTTTTAGTTTTCTTTTCATTTTGTATTACTACCAGCCCGGACTATCTACAGTTAGCTACCTACAACATTGGGCTAGGTCGGGGTTTGGGTATGGTTTTATATTATGCTAGCAGCATTACAAGGCTGCCACCACAGTAAACAAGTCAGCAAGAAGCTATCAGAATGGAATGGCCATAATGAACCTAAGTAGTAACTAGGTCATTTTTTAGCACGTTAACAACTTAAGTTTCTATTAAAATTTTGCATCTCCCTATAATCATTAAAATCATTGAAAAAGTAAATATAAAGCTAAAACCTCTATATTGTGATCCCACCCAAAACACGCTACGACCCCTAAGTTGGAAACCGCTGCTTTATTATAACACACTTGGAAGCGATATTTAACTAGCAAGCTCTAGGAGATGTAGAACTCGCTTGTCACTTTATCAAAAAATTAGAAATTTGACCATGTTTATTTAAAAACATTTTCAACTGTAAAATAATGCAATAAAAATATAATTTATTCATATTTATACAAAATTTTGATAACTGTCTACCAATGTCCTGCTTCATAACATCATGGAAGTTGCCCTAAAATGTTAATACTGGTAGGTCAATAAACTATTCAAAACATATTGTAATTTAGCATGTGAGGGTGAAGGGGCTTCCCCTGACGTTTTATTAAATAACTTATGGCAAATTCGAAATCAACACGCTAAACAACGTGGTTATACAAAATTTCATTCAGATCGAACACTAAATAATGAATTTAAAAATTTATCCCAAATTTGAAAATGTTAAAGGGTGAAAAAAAAACTTAATTTTTTGTTTGATTTAGTTTACTTAATCAAATGAAAAATTATAAAAGTTGTAACAATGTAACACAACCCTATTACTCCTCTTCCTTAATTTTTGCTTTGAGCCTATTTAAATTGCTTTCATGAAAGGCTATTTTAATAAACAATGAAATAAGATCAATCAGTTCAATTCAAACTAGTATGGATACTTGCTAGAAAAATTAATGTGTAGGCCCTATTTCAGAAGTCAAACATTAACACTAACCTCAATGTCCTGATTTCATTAGTCAGAGATTTCGATTTTAAAAAAATGTTACGTATTCACTGCATTTATGCCTTCAAAATTAAATAAAACCCTAAATAAGGTATTGGCTATACAACATGATAATTTGAATCATAAAACTGTGATAGTCTAGCAGCAACTAAAAACACTAGACAATAAACAAATAATTGGCTGACAATGCTGCCACTTCAAGCATTATGAGCTGAGCTGAGTGAAATTTTGCTACTGGGAAGCTCATGTTCCCTTATGATTCGTTTCCATACCGCATTTGGCATACACTCATCGGCCAATGTGTCTACCTACTGACAACGGCGCTACTAGACTACTTGATTAACTAAGATTTCTACAATTTACTAAACAAGGAATCTCCTTTAAATGTTTGACGATTTTTGAAGTTGGGATTTTTTGTAGAGTAGGTATCAACTGCTGGGAAATTTTAAATTGGTCTGTAAAAGTCTGTAGTTAAGGACTTTCATAATAGAAAGTAATGGGGTACAGAATAAGCCTAGAATTTCCCAACTCCAGATCTCAAATCTCACAAAATTCCCAACTTTCAAGCTTTTAACCAACATTGCTGATAACGGGGAGATCGTGGTTAGATCCCGGTCAGGTGTACTAAGGTTTTTTTCCTAAATGGTTTCCCACTCTCTCCATGCTAATACGAATACACTTCCTTTAAATCTAACCTTCCCCATCCCTAACACATTAACGTGATTAGTACATAAGCGTATAATCCGAACGGGTAGTAAGACACGGTGATATAAAGGGGCAAGTTTATTCCAGTCAAGAGGAGGGAGGGACGAATTATTTTCAACATACCCTTCTCGACTTAGGTTTCTACATTTGTTTAAACATTTTTTTTGTAACTTTTACAAAATTTAAGCATTGTACACAAATTAAAGTGTAACTGAACAATGAAAAGTTACGCACATGTTAAAATACTTTTGGACTTGAATCACTGCCCAACTCTTTTCACGTGCCAGATTTGGTTAAATTACAAGTATAATATACTCCGTGGCACTTCCAAATGCTTAGAAATGAAAGACAATACTGGACCGAACCATTGATAGCTATTTGTGACAAATGCCAGTAAGTTCCTCCTGAGGAAATCCCAGCCGGTGTATTTGGCATGCACATTTCCTTAGTATTGAAAGGCATTGTATTACTTATCATTCATTTACTACACTTTTTTGAGCTAGATCTTGGGCCTCTTGAAGTCCCGAGTCCGGTACCATGATACCAAGTCACTCCCCCCCCTCTGCATTTAGGTGTTCAAATACATTCCTAAGAGAGAGAATTAAGGATGGAGGATCTGGATACATTCTCTGTCTCACAAGAGAGCAAATTAAAGGTTTCATTAACAAAACTACATAATGGTTATTTGTGACTTAATCCTGAACTAGGGCTGTTGGATGCAATTTCCCACCTTGCCAAAAGTTTACCATTGGTAAATTGTCAGCCGTAGGATTGAAGGAGTAAGGATAAGGAGAGCACTGTACGTAAATTTAAGAGTTTACTGAAACCTATTAGTCTGAAGAGATGAAAGGAAAACCACACTGAAAATAGCCCACCTGTCCAGAATTGGACAAAGTCAAACTTTGATCTAAAAGCAGCCAAGTGCAAAGCAATTACTGTGTGTAAAACAGTCAATTATATCTACAGTAGTTCCATGGCTTCTTTGGTGCTGACTGACAGCTTTGAAAAGTTACCAGACCAAATTATGTATCCATACGCCGAACTATATGATCTGCAAAAACATGTGCTTAGCAGCTGTCACTTCTGACAGCCAAAATTTAGGTATATACCTAAATGTTGACTGTCAGAAGTCAGCTGTGAACTGTCAGTCAGCACCAAAGAAGCCACGGGGCTACTCTGTATATATATATATATATATATTAAAATTTACGTCTTTAACAACACTCTTGTTATTTAGCAAAGGTGTCTTAAGGTTCGATTCCGTATATAAAATTGACACCATTTTAATTATTACAGCTTATTTTTAAAGGGGCTGGATGATTAAGTTAATTTTGTCCTTAACAAAGTTGTGCTTGTGATATTTCTAAATTTCGATTATACTTTGTTGATCCCATATTATAGAATAATAAGTTAGGCCTACCTTACATTTTCCCATAGTGCTTTCTTCCTGGCATTTCTATCTTTTAGTTTGTCTTTTTAGCACCGCGTCTTAATACATGTTATAAGCATATGTAGGCTCCAAATTACGCTAATGAGCTAGGGATGACGAAGGGTGAATTTAGAGGAAATGTACTCGCATTTGCGCGTAGGAAGAGTGGGGACCAATTTTGGAAAACACTCCTTTACTACACCCGACTGGGATTCGAGCCCTGATCTCCCTATGATCGGCAGTCTAGTCCAACCCGATAGGGACGCCTTAGACCATGTGGCCACTTATTAAGCAAGTTTGTGTCTTAAATTCAAAAGGCAATCATGTTTTTCTTAGCCCTCAGAAAAACTAAACTTTTCACGTTCACACCCTTTCTTACTTGCCGCTATTTTGTATTGTCTGCTTGCATTGATGAAGTTGGAAGGTGGCCAACTTTTACAATTGCAAGTGAACTTGCCTATTATTAGCTTGCTGGGCTGTTTACAGGCTGCAAGTTGTGCTTTCGCAACCAAATTGGCGGACTTGAAATAGTCAACTTAAGCTTATATTAATGAATGGCGTCTTCCACATCTTCCCTTAGTGTTGAAAATCGCTGTGTACATAATCCAAACCTAAATTTAACTTTCCTCATAACTATAACAATTACTTGATACCCGACAGATTAATATTACGGTGTGGCCACAAACCAGGGAAAACCTGGAATAGTCGAGGAATTTGGGTAGTAAGACGCGGTGCTAATAATAATAATACTTTAAATTATTATTATTACTACTAAGCACCGCGTCTTACTATCCGTTCGGGTTTTACGCTTTAAGTACTAATTACTCTAATGGATTAGGAATTGGGAAGGTTGAAATAGAGGAAGTGAACCCGCATTTGCGTGGAGGGAGAGGGGAAAACCATTTAGGAAAAACCACCCCCAGTTCACCCGACCGAGATTCGAACCTCTATCTCCCCGTCCACAGCAGTCGAGGTCAACACGACTAGCGCGTTAGTCAACTACGCCACCGAGGCGGGTAAGTACACATTAAATACATCAAATATAATGTAACATATTAACCGCAAGTGTTTGATTTTTTTTCTATTTGAATTACTAACTTGCTATAGATGAACGTGCATATATTTCAATACGATCGCATTACTACTTTCTAAGCTTTTAAATATTTACTACTACACATTAAAATTAAAAATATTAAACAACAGTTTATTTTAATTTATTTCCTTTTATCTATTGTGTTAAGGTTTTAAATATATTTCAAACTAATGGTGGACTAGTTTTGAACCATTTGCTTTTGGTCTTAAGGAAGTCTGATTCTTAAAATAGCTTGAGCCACATTTCATGTTGTTCGTTAATAGTTTTTAAACATCACTTTAAGCCATTTTTGTGCGGATATACCATATCTGACATGCTCAACTATAGGCGAAAGTAGAGATCATTTTAACTAAAGGTGTGTATACATTAGGCGAGCTGAGCCTGTATTGTAATGTTCGTCAATTTATAAGTG
The DNA here is from genome assembly GCA_902141375.1 of Timema poppense. Classification (NCBI taxonomy): domain Eukaryota; kingdom Metazoa; phylum Arthropoda; class Insecta; order Phasmatodea; family Timematidae; genus Timema; species Timema poppense. The sequence continues at coordinate 10,755 of CABFOV010002821.1, read as the reverse complement.
GAACTAGCACTCCACGAGCAAGCGACGTGATAATGATCTCAGTTCAATTCGGTATTTATGCGGGCGCACTTTATTTCCATTTAATTACCTATCTTAACTCTACTAAACGTATGATAACGAAGAAGCCCTAGTCTCAATCATGTGCAGCGGTGCTATGCTAATTATGGCCTATTTATTTTAAAAAAACAATGAAAGCCTCGGTGATGGCCGCGTATAATTGTATACAAAAGGGGCCGGTTCGGAAACTAACGCGAGATTTAAAGTTTCAGCACATTCGCAAACAAGTTAATCAAAATAATAATAATATCACCGCATATTATTACCCGTTCGGGTTATACGCTTAAGTACTAATTACTTTTATGGGTTAGAAATTGGGAAGGTTAAATTGGGAGGAAGTGAACCCACATTTGTGTGGAACGAAAGTGGAAAACCATGTGGGAAAAACCACCCCCATTTCACCCGACTGAGATTCGAACCTCGATCTCCCCGTCCTCGGAAGTCTGACTCAACACGAACCAGCGCGTTAGCCACCACACCACCGAGGCAGGTGCAGCGGGTAGTATAAAAACTTTACTAGGATGTCCCCCACAGACTTTGAGAATTTGCTGAGTAAAATAGAACCGAAAAAACTAATTATTTTTCGTTTGCAAATATCTTCTGATTGTCCTGCTAATATGGCAATATTTTTCCAGGCATCTTTCTTCAGATTCTTTTTATAATAGTTTTTATCCTTGCCTTCTTGGGGTCCCATAAAACAATATGGTTGTTATAAAATTCTATCATCTGAAATACAGATTCCTCGCACCATTTCTCCATGCTTGAGACCATTTCTCCGTGCTTGCGAGCACGCAACAAACACGTCCCAACTAGTGAATGGTTCATAGCGTGCTCTAGTTTTTAACAGTGGGTAAATCCATGTGAAATCAACCAATGGTCTGGACCTTCACATCTCTGAACAAGATAATTTTTGGAACATTGGTTATATTTATTAAATGGATGAAAAATATGAAATTTCAATATTTTTTTACATTCCGTTTTTGAGTTAATGGCTTTCAAGGTTTTGGAATTCGCGTGATTTTGGCCGCATTTTAAAATCTTCAAATGGCTCTATCTCAAAAACTATAAGACCTAGAGAGGTGGAATGTGTATTATTCTCTTTAGGATTTTACAAGATTTAATATGGTATGCAACTTGACCATATTTAACAATTTAATTTATTTCCTAAAGTATTTAAAAAAGTATTTTTGTTAAATCTCAAAATAGAAATTTTTAATTTTTTTCTAAAGAATATATTTTATTTATACTCCTTTTGGGAGAACATGTACCAAATTTGAAGATGGGATGATGATTTAATCCAGAATGTGGTGTATTGTGTTGATACCCTGAGTATTTATGAACACCTGCAGTAACATAAACAAAATAATTGGGAAAATTGTTTCCACTCATTAAATTTATTGCTCTCTTTTAAGTTAACCCTAAACAATTAAAAAAACAAAATAATTTCTAGGTTTTTTTAGTAGGGCCCATTAAAAAAATTCAAAACTTATGAAAAACCTTATGAGGTTGAGCTTAGAATTAAATTTATTAATGATATTACATAGGCTACTGTAAAAGAAATTACTGCTCCTCAACAATAAATCAAGTCATTTCAAATGAAGACAGTGATTCATGATAAGACAAGCCCTGGAGAAAATGAGTCATACACACATGCAGCAACCTGAACACTGCCATTGTTTACAAGTTCTATCAGTTTTACTGCGACTGCCAGACAAACAACATCCATGTACTTTATTGGCTTGGTTTCTCAGTATTATTTCTTATTGAAGTGACTTATTTCAGTGGCTTTTCTTATTTTAGTTTATGGACATGTAATTAAGACTTAGGCTACAATAATCTTTTTTGGGGTTCTATTTTAATAATTGTTTATTGCATTATCAGTCCTATTAGAACTGTTTCCTGCTGTTTATTTGTGGAGGGAAGATGGAAAGAAATATGGCAACGTTTTGTTGCAACCCATTTAAGAAAAAATCACACTGGGTCAAGAAAAAAGATCTTAGAAATGTGACTAGTTGGATGATATACTTAAATTACAATATGAAAAAAGACATGGAAATTTGTTCAGGTTATAGAGTCCAACTATCAAAAGAAAGGCAGCCGGAGCTGTTGACTAATGAAATGATAGAACAATCAAAAAATAATTAAACTGGAATTATAAAACCTGGTACTAGTAGGTCTGAAAATCCTGAATTTATGATTGTTGATGAAGGTTTCCAACTTCTGAATGCTTCTCTAACTTTAATAGATAAGTTACCACTGGTAAAAAAAATGCAAAAGTTCAAAAAAGTATCGCCATGAAAAAGTTGACAGAATAAAATGTAACTAAAACTGCATATTGACCTTATTAACTACAAACCTCAATGTTAGTATGTTTTTTTTGAACTTTTGACATGGCATACCTCATTCTGGGTGAATTTGCCACGTGCCGCTGTGTGCAACTATTTATTGCAACATGATCCCATTATATCCAATCCTCAAATTTTATATATATGCTCGCAAAAGGTGTATAAAAAGAATATATTTTTTAGAAAAAAATTAAAAATTTCGATATTGAGATTAAAAACTTTATATTTATTGTTTATTTAAAAAACCACACACTTAAATATGGCCAAGTTGCACGTTATATTAAAGCTTATAAAATCCTGAATAAAATAGTACACATTACACCTCTTTAAACCTTATAGTTTTCGAGATAGAGCAATTTGAAGATTTTAAAATGCGGCCAAAATTATGCGAATTCCAAAACTTTGAAAACCAATAACTCAAAAAAGAAACGTTAAAAAAATTGAAATTTCATATTTTTCGTCTTCTCAGTAGATAGAACCAATTTTCCAAAAATCAACAAAATTTGAAACATCAAGTTCCAGAATTATTTTTTAATTGGTTGGTTTCACATGGATTTACCCCAGTATAATCTCGATAGTTTGAGTTGGGCTACGCCCGTCCTTATACTTAGGGTGAAAGATGTGTGACTACTAGGCAAAACAACGATATAAAATTTAGAAAAACACGCGATACTTTTTTTACATATTATAATAATGCGTACATAACAAGATATTGGATAAATTATTTTCGTATTGTATATTTCTTTTATTAGTTACTTTTTACCTACTTTTTTTCTGCTATTCCGTGTAGTTTGTGTGTGAGCATATTTTTTTGTGTGATCATTGGTTTTTATGATTGCTCATTGATTTTTTATGTGTGCGCAATGTTTTTATTATGTCTGGGTAAGATAGGGACGGGCGTTGTAGTTTATATATATAAATATATATATATGTGTGTGTGTGTGTGTGTGTGTGTGGGAGTTTATTTATTGGTAAGAGGAGCGTGCAGTCCGCGGCGTGTTGGCATCGCCAGTGAGGACGCAGCACGACCCTCTCCTGACAGCCGCTTAGCGTAGAGTTTGAGAAATGGTTCCCAGCCACAAGACTCTGAATCTATTTTGGTATCTCAACCCCAGGCAATGGGTTTTCCCGATTACGTCATCGCAACCCCGGTGCGACAAGTCAAGTCGAGACAAGAATAGATCACGACCTTGAATGAAGTCGCAACCCTCCCCTTCTATGTGGCAATGGGTTTTCCCTGATGACTCATACCTGGCGCCAGTTTGGCGGCTTGACAAGACAAGTCGAGACAAGAATAGATCGTGACCTTCAAACCGTAAGCTAGTACATGAGGTCATTGACCCTGGCAACCCTCCCCTATTTTCCCTTCTATGTGGCAATGGGTTTTCCCGATGACGTCATCGTAACCCGGATGCGCCGAGACAAGAATAGATCAGGACCTTGAATGATGTCGCAATGGGTTTTCCCTGATGACTCATAACTGGCGTCAGTTTGGCGGCTTGACAAGACAAGTCGAGACAGGAATAGATCATGACCTTGAAACCGTGAGTTAGTACAAGAGGTCATTGACACTTCATGTTCGGTGCCAGATGAATGATGTAGCAACCCTCCCCTGGCAAAGGGTTTTTCCCGGTGATTTCGCAGCTCTGATTATGCACAATCAGGGTCCCGGAATCCTCAGGGGCCGCTATCCCCCACCACAAAATTCTACTAAAATTGGTTGTATGGTATCGTCCGTCAACATGCGCGGGTATCAGCCATGCACCACTTTTGGTAGAGGAGTGAGGTAGAAATGTTCCGGCGTTTACGTGGAGCGAGGGAGAGGGAAACTAATGACAATACACCTCAGAGGAAGATCGAACCCCGAACTCCCCGTCATAACTAGATGGGCTACACACCCTTTCTGGCTAAACGTTTATATATTAATTATGATATTGCGGTAGGAGTGTTTAAGAAAATGTTCCAACATTTTGTACCTGGAGGGAGAACAACCAACAGTTTACTCTGCAGGGATTCGATTTCAACACCCCCCCCCCCCTCCCAAATTAGATGAGCCTGACATTTAGACGGCGTGCCCACATGGATCAGATCCTGTACCTCGCATTTGCGAGACTGAAATCAAACATAATTTAAAACTGGCCGACCGCTTAATATAACTAGACCAGGTAGAATGTGTACCAGCATATGGTTCTGGAAAACCCTACCACCCAACCGGCGGATTCCCGAGAGTACATCAGCACTCGGTGGGTGCGTGAGAACAATTAACGAGTAACGGTAAATCTACACTGTTTTACATTAACCGGCAACACCGTCGTCAAATTGACGCTTCAACAAGTTGAGACAATACTCTCGGAAAACCCTCGGTGTTAGTTTGTAGGTCAACGTGTCGAGACAGGAATGGGTGATGTTGCAATCATCCCAGATGACGCATACTTGGCTCCAGTTTGGCGGCTCAACAAGACAAGTCGAGACAGGGATATATCATGGGAGGGGAGGTCATTGACCCTGTTCATCTCGTACCACGTGACTTCGATCGTATTAGTAATAAGATGTTATTATTTAAAAAAAACTAGAATATGTTAGATATTCAAAGACAGGGAAGAGCTATAAATATGCATGTTGTAATACCACACTTCGTGTACGGCTTCAACGATGTATCCTTTATAAACGGCTTTCTGGATCTCGTCAACCAGCGATCTCTCTTGTCGTTGGCTGACATGCACCTTGGTATTTCTCCTCCCCGCATTTACTGCACAAGAGGAACATTAACTTGTCGTACCTGTCTATGCAATACGAGCATGAATAAATCCCACGGAGGCGTCACGGTAACTTTGGCTATGCCTTCTACTTGCTCTATAGACGTGCAATTTGGTTCCAAATGAATTTTGGGGTGGCTGTTGGGATATTTTTTTGTACTTGCAAACGTAAGAATACAATGAACACACATCCAAGTACTTGATCTTCTCTCCACAAGAAAGGTCTTCTTCGTGGAAGAGTTTGATACAATTTGTACGCCCTCCAAAGAATGCATCCCTAGGGCTGAGAGGCTCCTTGGTATACACCTCGTGGTGGAGTACAAATAGTTTCAAGTCCTTTTCTGTGCGTTTCATGACATTAAACATACAGTCCCACATCTCTACGACTGTGTAGCTGGCATTATTAAATTTTTCCACGCAAGCCATGGTCGCTTCATATCGCATCTCCATGGTCTCGTGACGTTTGTTCTTGATAGGGGTTATCCTATCAGGATAACAGAGAGGGCACCCATGACAATAACAGCCTCATAACTAGAAGACAGTGGGGGTATCTCCAGCTTTAACAACGACGTCTACACGTTGCCCTAATACATATTCCTCATGGGCGTTAACCGCATAAAGGATAGAGATACGACGTTGATGGGTCTCCCAGCAGAGCTATTGTACAGTGACGTGCGACTTTTGGTCTTCACACCGGTAGTCACCGTTAGGGATGATACCGATGGTATTCTTCTTAAGATAACTTTACTGGTAAACCTACATGACCGCTCCTGCGATCGTACACGCCTCTCTGAAAGGATCCACCTTTACTTTTCCTATTAGCATATCTCTAAGTTTTAGGCAGGCCTTCCCTAACGTTCCCTGAACACGGTGATTTTGTTTTCGGAGAGGTATGTTTAAAAAAATTTAGTTCGATAATTCCGGCATTTTTTCAAAAGATTTACAAGGCATAGTTCTTCTGATTTGAGTTTTTGAATAGGACGACCCATTTTGATTTGTCTAAAGATGTTCACGTCCATTCATCCTGGTTTTCTTTTATTATCACATAGATAGCTTTGGCGACAATCAAACTACGGGCAAGGCAAAGTGTGTCGCCATTTTGAATCATAATGATTCCTTTATTATTACGGCTATATGTGCTAGCAGGGGATAGCTTATCACAATGACGTGCACTCCCACGTGGCTCCTTAAAATGGCTGACTTTAACGTACAATGGTACCGTAACTCTGCAACACTCAACTTACGTTATCGAGCATGGCTTAAGAGTCTAATTGATCCGCCCATCTAAATGAGACGTATACAGGATTAAAAGTCGAGTCCGTGCTGTTCAAAAGTAAGCCGACATGATCATTGGCGCTGCGCAAATGCCGAAACATCCCTACGACCACTAATTCTTTCTTTCCTTCCCTCCCCTCCCCCGTGTATTTGACACATGGAGCTCACAAATAGGGGTGGTGAAGGGGAAAAGTGAAAGGCACTGTGGTCGCGCGTTCTAACTTAGATCATTATGCGCGACGGTACAGACAGAGGAGTATGTAAGGAAGGGGAGGCTCTTGCGCTCGTTCCCAAACCCGACCGTCGCGTGCCTGACGCCTGAGACTTCGCGCCAATAAATAAAATAAACTCCCACATCAATAAATGAATAAAAAAAATTCCTACAAATAAACTCCAACGCCCGTCCCTATCCTACCCAGACATAAAAAATCAATGACCACACACAAAAATCAAATGAGACAAGAACAAACAACTTTGAATAGGAACCAACAAGTTTTGGAACACATACAAAGTTGCCGGGGGGGGGGGGACCAACAGCCC
>CABFOV010002820.1:58689-76754 GCA_902141375.1 Timema poppense | reverse complement strand
TCACTTCACGAGGTGCGGTGTGGATCAATGTTAAACCTTATGGGAGAAAGTGGCCTGGAACTCTTAATTCAACCACTACTAATATATTATATTTACATGGTTTCCAATCATCAATAAATCAGTCCCCAAAGAATTAATTGTTTTACCTAATTTTATACTATTACATTTCTAACAATATATAAAGTTCTGACGTATCTTATTCAAATATTTACTTTATATTTATTCGGAGTATTGCCACCATTTATGAAGGCCTCATTTTGTTCACAGTTCACACTAATGCCATCAAGAGCTTCATAAAACAATTTTTTTTTAAATCATGAAAGACAAAACTAGAAAAGAGAGATATACAAATAGTGCATAACTTTATTTACTTTTATTTTATGTGTAACCAATAGATATAGGCTTTAATGTTATTGTAAGAAAATGCTAGAAAAATACATACAAATTGATAAAAAATACAACACTGACCAAATCTGTCAATATGGCATGATTTGTCAAAGACGATTAATATAATTTACCTGCATTATCGTATAAACACTTTAAAGTAGATTTAATAACATTTGTAAAATCCCCATTTGTTAGTAAGCAGGTTAAGGTATCAATCTCATTTGTTTCGGTGATGATAAGATCCGGGTTCAAATCTAAGTTGGGTGTACGGGAGGTGAATTTTATTAAATGGGTTTTCAATTCATCTTCCACGCAGATTATAGTACATTTTATTTAAATCAAGCCTTTTTTTGTCCTTAACACTTCAATGTAAGTATCCGTATAGTCCGTACTGGTAATTAGATGTAGTGAACCATTTTTTTATCTCTGTCAGAAATTGTTATAATTAACTTTGACTATTCAGCTATATTAAGTGAACTAGTATATATCTAGTACTTAATGACTGTGGTCTGACACCTTAGCTCAGTCGGTAGCATGTCTGCCTACCCAGCTAATCATCCCGAGCTCGATTCTTGGCATGGCCGAAAAATGTATAATTGGTGAAAAGTGAGTTTCTCCTTTCACAGTTATAAATGAATGACCGGAGGATGGATGTTGTGTATGTTCTAGACTAAGCGATTATAATTCGTGGGCTAATATAATTAGTCGATTCAGAAAGTGCAAAATAAATACGTCAAATAAATAAAAATTAAAAATATCTGTGAAATATGAAAACAGAGTTTTATTGAATTAGTTTGTATACGCCATGTTTTATAAAACTTAAAAATGACTAATAGCATAAATCAAATGTGTGAGAAAATCTTGACGTTTATCCTTAACTTAAAAGTATTTAGTGTAAATTATTTCGTATTATTTATATCAGGTCTTTCAAAATTCTTTAACAAAAGACATTGTTAGTGTCACTTTCCAAACCTCAAATAACACAAGACACTTCAGCTCATCGTCAAACAATCAACTTTTCCCAAACATTCCCTTGTTCTAGACTGAGAGAAAAAAAAATCAACCTTTTCTTTTTTTTTTAGACTACTTTTCCCGCAAAACTCTTCCTTCTTCAATTCAACGTCTTTTTTTTTACTCGACTTTTTTTTTCTAAATAAAAAGAATTGCGCTCTTTGCTAGACATTGAAAGCTCCTCAAGTTCCAAAACACAAGATCATTAATCTTTTTGTGTCCAAATAAAACAAAAAAAAATGAAAGGGAAAAAATTGAGAATAAAAAGTTTTGTAGTAAAAAGAAAATTGTCATCACAATCTGAAGACATCGAATATTAAATATACGGGTGTGGAAGAGACATGGGGCATGTCGGGTAGGGTGTAGGAAAATAAGTAAATCTACACGTGCAAACAAATAACAATAAAATAAGAATTAATATACAAAAAATATCTTTCAACCTGAAATTAAATCTTTCAAGTTAACCTTTTTATAAAATTTATTTAAGAAGAAAATAAATACAAAATATTTTGATAAATTAAATTAAATATTCAGTGGGACGATTGTCTGGCATAGAAAGACAAAACAATGTTATTAATTAATTAATAGTTTATCATATATGTAAGATATAATTTACTCATTTATGTAGGTAAGAAGTTCAAGAAGAATAATGATGTTTTGTTTTTGTTTCACAAAGCAAGCCTCTGCACGACTGTGTTTCAAAATGTGCAAAGTTATTTGTATTTAACTTCAAGATATTAATTATTTAGCAAGCTTTTTTACTGTATGTTTTCTTAACAGTCGATTTACATTTGATTAATTCATATATATAAATAACTAACGTTAGTTTAATTGAAAATGCATTTACCCTAAACAATATTTTCAACGGTGTAGTCAATTTTTTGAAAATATTGTTTCTTTGTATAATACTGTTAGCCCATTAGCCTAACTATTAGTTTATTAAGAAGCCTAATGGCGTGTGTTAAGGTGGGAATGTAGGGAAAGTGAGATAAGGCCAATATTTTGCAGTTTTTACAGCAAAACATTTGTTTGTCCAAAACAAATTAACTATTGCTCGAGTAGAAATATAGAATTAAATTTTTTCTACATGATTATGTAAATAGTTGTTGAATATATGTTAATAGCATAGCGGTAATAGACGTGAAACTTTTTTGAATGAAGATAAAAAGCCTTAATTAAATTTCAGAACACTCTTTTGACAGATTTTTAATTTAATTTTTATTTATCTAGCACCGCGTCTTACTACACGTTCGGTCTTAACGCGTAAGTACTATTTACGCTAATGAGTTAGGAATTGGTAAGGTTGAATTTAGAGGAAGTGAACCCGTATTAGCATGGAGGGAGAGTGGAAACCCATTTAGGAAAAATTTCTCAGTTCACCCGACCAAGACTTGAACCTTGATATCCCCGTCCTCGGCAATCTAGCTCAACATGAAACTAGTGCGTTAGCTAATTACACCACTGAGGTGGGTTTCTTGACAGATATTCATAAACTGTTGATTTCACCATGTCAAGAAATTTAAACTCTATAATTATACTGGTGAAGTATTTGATTTATTTTGACAAAAATGTTTTGATTTAAATCTACAAAAACATTTCCCTTTCTCACGCTCCCTACAACCCCACTTGAGTATAAAAAGTATTAAAAACAGATACGGAACACTTACTAAGCTTGGCAAGGTCAAATATACATTTAAAACATGAAAAAGCATAGTTTTTTTATATTCTGGTTATTTTTTTACTATGCATGAAATAAAATTATACATTTTTTGAACATGGCTTTATTTAAAATAAAATAAAGTAAAATAATAAGATATTTAGAATGATAAATTACAACAATTAAAATGGTAGCAAGATATATCAATAGTACCTATATATTATTTTATATTTTTAAACATTTTAATTGTATTTATAATGGTATTTATTCAACTACAATTATTGGGCTGTCATAATTAGGTCTAACGAACCCTTCCAATATTTCCATTTTACTCTTCCAACTTTCCTGAAGGGCTAAAAGAATACTCTGGTTATCTCAAATAGCTAAACTATTAGAATTTAGACCCATTTGAGTGGTCGAATGGTCTCAAGCGTCACTCTAATGTATGATTGGCCTGCTAATTACGGGTAAATCAGGGCTCGAATCTCAATAGGATCTACTGAGGTTGATTTTACCTAAATGTTTTCCATTCTCCTTCCACGCAAATGTGGGTAGATCATCTATAAAATGTTACTCCAATTATATTAAATATCATAAAGAGTATATAACCTAAAAAAGAAGTAAAACACGGTGATAAAAAAAAGGAAGATCTAATTTTAAATAAGGAGTTTTATCACATCCTTGATAATACCTTTTGGCCTCATTCTTTTGGTTTTAAAATCATTACAAATACAGGTGTATTATAATCTTCAAATTTGCTATAAACAAAAAACCTAATGATTTATTAGAATTACTTATTTTTGCTATTCAAATTTTTCTAATCGATAGTTATGTATTTTTTTTATCAAATGGGAATTTAAAGTTTAAAACATGTTAAATATGTAACTATTTAAAAAACTTTAGAAAATATATATATTGTATACAGCTTTTAGATGTTTTATAAAATTACTAGATAAGTTGTTTGATTGAAATAAAACACTAAAGTATATACAATCCTAGCAGCTATGGGTGACTTGGCGGTCCAAGGGTAAGGTGTTGGACTTCTGTGCTGGGGTCCGATGTTCAATCCTCAGTCCCGGCGCAGATGAATCTGATTGCGACTCCCTTCCTTCACCTCTGACAAGACGTGTATTAATCACAACTTGTGAATGTGGGGAGTGCCAGGCCTCCACCGTGGTTAGGATTTCACTTTAAACTGTAGGTCCTCAATTTCATCTCACAATCACCCTACCATTACACATTAGCGTAAGTGCGTATAACTCTAACGGGTAGTAATACGCGGTACTAATAATAATATTCTAGCAGCTATGATAATTGCTCTAAAAGTTTTTTATATAATCTGATCAAAAAATTTTATTTTTCATTTTAACCATAAATATCATAAATCATATTCATGTATATTTACCTAGTCTATGGCATTTAGAACTCGAAAATTCATTGCCACACTTACAAAATACACCACCTATACCTATCTTGAGCAAGTTGTATTCAGTACTCTTCATTACAGCCTATCTCTTTCAGGTCCTTTCTAATGTTAGCTTCCCATCATCCGCTTCTTGGCCTTCCCAAGGGTTTCTTCCCATTGGGTTCTCCGGTCAATACTCTGAACAAAGTTATATAATCTCCCATTCTCGCTGCCTGTCCACCGTAATCTTATAAATTGACTATCCTTACAATGTCTCGTGATGAGAACAGGGTATTTAACTTTTCAACATGTAACCTCCTCCACTTCTCAGTAGACTAATCCTTTGTTTAGGCTTATCCTAAGCACCCTATTTTCGAACACCATGCATTTGTTTTTGTTTTTCATGGAAGTTAAGATACCACGTTTCACACCCATTGAAAACCACCTGTAAAATTATTGTTTCATATATACCGTGTTTTTCAATCTTTGAAAGTAAGTGAGATGTCAACAAGATGTTCATGTATAGCTTTTAATAAAGTTTAATAAGACACACACACACACACACACACAGTGGGTTAATGGGTGTGCCGTGAATGTTGGGGGGAAGATAAAAAAATAAGCTAGAACAATTTTTACGTATAAAAATAAATCTGTGTAAGCCCATGATCAACAGTTTTAAATATCACCATTTTTATTAGAATTATAGCTATTAAACTTTAAAACACAACTTTAGTACTAGTTATTTTTAAATATTAGATCTCTCTTTAAAATTGTATGGTGTGCCTTGAAAATTATAGCACCTTGTTCAGTCAGGGTGCTGTGATTTGAAAAAATAATATAAAATCGCTTGTATAGGGTATCAAAGACCTTGCTTACTTGGAGATTTTGAAGCTATTTTGTGAAGCGGGTTGCATCATAACTTGACGCACCTAAGCAGTCTAAGCATTATCACACTTAGACGCCAATATACACTATAGAAAAAGAGGAAAGAATATTAGTTCACTCTGAGAGGTCACTTGTGTACGTGCTGATATTCCCTCCCCTCTTCCTCTGACGAGTTTACACAACCACTTTAATATTTGCGCCTGAAAACATTGACTTGCTTTTTTAATATTACCTTATCTTGTTTCCTATTCTAGATAGACAAATGAGGCAAGGACTTTTTTAATCTACATCCTACCAAGAGGATTCCTACAGACCATTTTGATGACCAAGTCAAATAGCCTAACTTTCAGAGGAACTATAAAATTACTTTTACAAAAAAAACTACTTAAATATAAAAAGTGTGACAATGTAGGACTATTTATAGAATTATTTAAGAAGTTATGTGTTATTGTTTCAACGTTATATCTGACTCAAGTTAATAACATGAGAGAACCTGTCTTGACCAACCGTGACGTCACAGGTAGGCAACTCCCTTAACATGCACTTTTTGAACAGAGTGAAATTATTGCCACATTACTTACAAAACAGTTCTTTACCCAAACAGATACCAAATCCATGGTATTTAATTCAGCCCTGTGAAGGGTACATCACTATTTCAACCAAAAATAAACATTTTGACAATACTGGGAATTGAACTGGGGTTACTTGATCAATATATGGATGCATTAACAACCAAGCTAATTTGTTGTAATAAATAAACCCCCATCTTCAAATTTCCTTGGTTGTAATATATTTGAGTAAGAAAAAAAGGTAGGTGACCTAGTGGTCCAGAGGTAAGGGGTCGGACTTTTGTGCTGGGGTCCGGGGTTAAATCCTCGGTCTCAGCACAGATTTATATGATTACCAAACCCTTCCTTCACCTCTAACAAGACATCTTGTGAATGTGAGGAGTGCCAGGCCTCCACCGTGGTTCAGATTCCACGTTAAACTGTAGGTCTTCCATTTTATCTCACAATCACCCTACCATTACACATTAGCCTAAGTGCGTACAACCCGAACGGGTAGTAAGATGTGGTGGGTGCTAATAATAATAATAATAATAATAATAATAATAATAATAATATAAATCAACCCGAACGGGTAGTAAGATGTGGTGGGTGCTAATAATAATAATAATAATAATAATAATAATATAAAAAGGCATGCAATAATTTTTATTTAAAAAATGTAATAGCAAAAAATTAAGTGTATTTTTAACCTATAAATCCTTTCTATTTCTTCATTTCTCATCGAGGAAAAGACGTGGAGGTTGAAGGAGTCTTGATTCTGGAGCTTTCGGACAGATTCCCTCCCCCTCCCCCCACCTCCTCCTCTGATTTGAATGCCGATCTGTCGGATATTAATGGCCTCTTCTGATGTTTGGGACCCTACGGTGACAAATGAAACGCAAATCAAGCAACTTCTAAGGAAAATGTTCGTGACAGCCCCAGTTTAGAAGGACAAGAATGCATTTCAAAGAAGCAAAAAAAAAGTATTTTTTCATCCTCTTGTCCTACTGTTACGTAACATTATTTTTTTTACTCTATAAAACTCTTCTTTCGTTTCGTCTCCTATACTATCCAACTACCTCCTCTAACCCCCGCCTCACAAAACAGTTTTTTTTGTATGATAGAAAATGCTCATTTCAGCTTTTTCAAGATTCTTCATTCTTCAAATCTCGTCTGCTTTCCAGTCCGTTGCGAATAATGCATCATTTTTCATCTCCCATGCTTCTTCAACCCAACTCTTAACTTGCGAGTCTTGAAACGTAGAGGGGGAGGAATGGAGTGAGGGTGGAGAAGAGGGTGAAAGAGGGTGAAGGGTAGCAAGGCCTAAACCTTTCTTTTCACTTTACTTTCACCGCCCCCCTTTTACTCCCCCTATCCTAGCCCCCCCTCCTCCACATCTTTACCAACCTCCTATACCACTTTGTCATGACGTGATGTCGCTTAAAATGGAGATATTTTTCAATTTTTATCTTGAGTTAGCTGTCGTAAGCGAAGAGAAAAGCAGTGTGAAAGGCCATGGGTTGTCGGCTTGTGTATATAAAGACACGTTGAGGGGAAGGGGGAGGTGGGAGGGTATAGTGATGCTCATGGAACATTTTACGTCACATTGACGACCTGGTTCACCAGAAGTTGCTGTAAATAGCGGCCTGTATATAATATACTCTGTCCAGTATGCTGACTAAGAGCTGTATCCCTTGCAGTGAAAGAAGCGAAAGTTATAAATTAAAATGTTACAACTTTTATTTTTGTAGAGCTGTTTTTTATTGTTTTTTACTAAAACTTTGATAAAAGAAATTATAATGCACTAAACCTTTTTTTTAAACCTTTCAATCTTTTTTTCAATGAAACAATAGTTTTGCTTTGGTAATAGTATCTATTTGCAGATTTAAAGTGTTTTTTTTTATCATAGCTGATACAATTTCAATTTGTTATGATGCTGATATAGTAGCCTAATTTGTAAACACTTATCTATACCTATAGAAACTGCAAGCTAAATATTTTGAATGTAGAGCTAGCTGTTATTTTACAATATGCTTTAAATTAAAGAAAATTTAGGATTGCAAGTAATAATAATTGTGCTTATGGACTATACTATTCGTAGCCCAGTAATGTAAATATTAGCCCGTACTAATATACCGTTGCCCAGGAGATGCCTTAATGTACTAATCGTACAGCCTTTCCGTGGAGGCTCTTTCCATGTCCCGATGAGTCGAAATGATGGTGATAGTGAGTATGAGAGTATGTAACCAGTAGAAGCATTTAAACTTAGCTAAATTATAGCTAACTAAACCCTGCTGGTCGTTGAGGTAATTCCTCTTTCGGGAAAAATAGGTACCAGCTGGGAATCGAGCCCCTGACTCCTAGGCTCGTAGCCAGGTTCACTGACCACTACACAATGGGGTTGGCTAGGACTACAAGTAATATCCTATGCGATATGAAGATAAATTTTAGATCTGACTGATTTTTAATAATGCCATACACTTCTACTGTAAATAGATATAACAGGAATGATCCCATAGGAAAGGCATGGATAACATGGAGCATGCTATTAAAATATTTGGAAATATTGGTTTTGTTTAACTTTAATCTGATATTAACTGACGAAAGAAATAATAGAAGAGAGAAAAATTATTACTTCAATTTGTTCGCAGTGAAGATTGATACATTAGCCCAAGGTAGCCCCAGTGTTCATGTGTCTTGAAATAATAATAATAATATTTTTAAGACAAGATTCGTTTAATACAGTACAAATAAAATATATTTTAATATTGGCGTATATTGAAAGCTACAAAGCTACTAGAGGCTATGTGCTACGAAACAAATATGATAAGGTTTATTAAGATGAACTGCACTGTCATTCTCTTTAAGAGAGAGTGAGAAACAGCTTGTGTATGGAACTAATTTCAGTGCTACCAGCCTGTATTGAACACCACCCCTTTGTTTGAAAGTCTATCACATTAAATGTTAGTCCAAAACTCCCCGTATTGTAATTTAAAGTTATTTTGAAAATGCCGTTGAAATATCTTTAGAATATCTTAGCTAATACTTTTCCCCAGCTTTGATTAGGATAAAACCTGCTGTACACAGTTGTATGATTGGTTGCTACCGTCTTGTTGCCATCTAAGTAAAGTCAAACGGTACTTGTTTTTAATTAAACTTATACACACCATACCAGCCTAATGTCTTAAAACTATCTTGTTCAAGGTGTTAATATGAATAAGATTTATGGTAAAATTTTAATTTCAGTAAAAGTGTTAACCTTATTATTTTAATGAAACTGTCGGCTACACAATTTATTATGCTTGATTCCGAACAGGAAACCTTTGGTTAATTCCAAATGAAATTTAATAACGGTTTTTAAAGCCAAATTTCAACCCTAAGCTCACATTAAATTTTATTATCCTCACTATCCTCGTATTCTAACACCTAATTTAAATCGGTAACACGTCTGTATAATAGATAATAAGTCCCAAATATGATGCCTGGTGTGATAAAAAATGTATTATACGCAAAATTTGATGTTTTGCCTTTTACAATAATGAATTAACAGTATGACTGTGTCCACCTATATAAACTAAGCTGGTATATGATATTTGTGTTAACTATCCATTTAGCGAATGGGACTGATTATATAGACAAGCAAACCATAAGAGAACATTATAAAATAAAGGTGAAATGCTACAATCGATTAATATATTTGAGTTTTAACTCATTGAAAGAAACATGTGTTATCTAAATTTGTATATTATTGTATTCCCATCTCTATACGAGTATATTTTATTACAGTCATAAAAGTTACTAAGAAGCAACGTTCATATTTGTATACGTAAAATCATGTAATCTCTAACTATGATCATTATAATAGATAGTATCAACACTTACGAGTAAATTATATTAATATGTTAAAATACTATCAATTTTGACGACGAAAAAACAAAAGGTTTATTTATAAACTTTCTTTCTTACAAAAACCATTTTATGCATTTGATGTTATTTAGCTGAGATATTTAGCTTGAACACTCTGAACTGACTGATTATATCAGTACATGAGAGTTTCTATGAACGAGAGCCTACCAATTTTGCAGGGAAAATATACTTTCACATACCTTACGGAGCTCTTTAACATGCCACAATTAACATGAGACTGATGGCTTAACATCCTCTCCAAAGGAAGTTGTGTGATGGATTTTTATCGTTCGAGAAAAATCCATTGACGCCGGCTGGGTTTGATCCCACGATCATCGGGTCCAGAAGTGAGTACTTGATTCCAAGACCATGAAGGCTAATTATTATTATTATTATTATTACCGCGTCTTACTACACGTTCGGTTTATACGCACTTACGCTAATGTGTAATAGTAGGGTTATTGTGAGATGAAATGGAGGACCTAGAGTCTAACGTGGAATCCGAACCACGGGGGAGGCTTGGCATTCCCCACATTCACTAGATGTATTGTCAGAGGTGAAGGAAGGGTTTGGCAATCAGATAAATATGTGCCGGGACCTAGGATTGAACACCGGCCACAAGCACAGAGGTCTGACACCTTACCCCTAGACCGCCAGGTCACCCGAAGGTTAATTACATAATGTTACTTGTTATTATACACAATTATATTATAACTATTAAATGTATTATGTTGATTCATCAAATATATATATATATATTTGATAAATATATATATTCGATAAATAAATGTAATTATGTACTACTATTTCACTAAATAAATAATATTTTAACAAAATAGCTCATAAACAATATTATATTAATTTTGCTATAGCTTAGCACAAGTTATATTTTTTCGATTTATTACAGAAATTAATTAAGCTATAATCAGTAATATCATAAAAATATTGTAAACATAAAATCTGATGTAAGCTAGATAAAGACTATAATAATTCTTTATATTGAATGAAGCTTTCTTTAATAACAGCCCATTTTATATACTGTACATAAACCTTTTTTTGGAACAATTCATTCTGGTTTCATGGTAAACTTTGCCGTTGTTGGATAATTTTTATAACTGTACTAAGCGAGCCATCTTTAAACTTAAATGTTTCCATGTTCATTTAGATTTTAGAAATTGATTAATTTTAAAATAAAATCATATATATTTAGTAATTAATTTTTTAGTTATTAATTAATTATTCTAATTATAAATTCCCATGTATGTTATATTAACGCAAAAACTAGTTAAAGATGACCCTGAATACGAGGCAAGATGGGATGGCACAGTGGTGTAGCTTTTACTCTGAAAACTAAAGGTCCAGGAATCGATTAATCTGCGCTGGTTTCTATTTTTCACTTATTGAATGTAACAAACTAAATTAAGTGTTTTTTCTCCCCAAACGCCACAAAAGGTTTTAAACATATTTACTTATTTTTGATTATTCGATAATTAAATTTAATCAAATAAAAGATATTTTCCTTAATTCAAATTATTATTTGAAATCAAAATATTAATTGTATTTTCTTTAAACACTGTACTATAATTAATAACTGAACATTTCTAAGCAATCTATTTAGTTATTTATAAACTTATCTATAAACAAAAAATGATTCAATTCTATTTAAAAACGTATTACAGCCACCTTAGGTTAAGAATATTGTTAATGACTAAAAAATATATATTTATTATTACCTGTAATATAAACCTCTTAAAATATCAGGATTGATCGCTTGAGTCACGTGATAAAATTGTCAAGCCTAAATCAACAAAAATAATCCCAAGACCTATATTTGCAGCCTCAGTGAAGGAAAAAAAAAACTACAAAATGAATCCACGGGAGGGAAAAAATAGAGGGTGGGGCAGGCAGTGAGTGTTTATTCTTTATCCTCTCTGGACCACATCCCAACACTACGGAGTAATTTATTATTTAAGGAAAATAATGAAGCTGAAAAGAAACCAGTTTTCTGGGTTTGTCATTTCTTTATTTTTCACTCCCACCACCCACCTTTTTTTTCTCTGATAACAAACCCCCCCAACCCTTATTTCCTTAAACCCCTCTTCCCAACCCTTCTTTTATATGAAACCTAACGAACCGTCTCTTCCTCAGATTTTCGTTTTCGTTGAAGCTTATAAGTTGGTTGGAGGGAGTCACAGCTCGATCCCGTAGAAGAAAAAAGAAGGATGAAAAAATAAAATAAAAGATATGCTCCAATTTAATCAAGCCACTGCACGTTTTAATTACCCTCCATTTATTTAGTGCTAAGAAAGTAGGGGTTTAAATAAGATAGGGGGTGGTGGGGGCCTGGGGAAGTGGAGAAATATAAGGTTGTGGAATTAATTATAGAGGTTATGTGTAGTCTGAATCTCTGTTGTGGACAACACTGGTAATGGAGCCGTCCATCACGTGTATCTTGGTTGACGTGGGGCCTAGGAGTAGAGTCCTTGGATAATTTTTTTTGTGGGAGGGGTTCATATTTTAATATTCGAAAGGCTTAATGGTTTCATTCATAGCAGGATTTTGGTAAGAAGAAACTTTTAGAGAATACGTACCTTTTTGTTACAGTCAGCGATGATAATATTTTATTTTATTATTGATGTTATTTTATAAGCACTGCCATCTATTAAAAGTTACAGCTACAAAATACAAGAGACTTAATGGGTGCATGTGTTAATGTTTATATATTATCTGTTATATCTGCCAGATAAGATTATTCCTATGAGAATTGGGTTGTACAGACAAATACTTATATATACATACTTGTGAATGCATACATTAATATAAGGTGCTCTGTCTTACGACAAGTCCATTACTTTTCTCAGCGATCTTGGACCGCCAATGTGCCTTGTCCTCTGCCTTCTCCTTCAGCTCTCAGAATTTTCTTCTTTCCTTCATTTCATCCAATATTTGAATCTTTCCTAAGCTCCTCTTTCGCTCAACCTTGCCTTCTATAATGTTGTGTAGAAGATAGTTTTCCCCCTAATGATGTGCCCGATTCAGTTTGCTTTCTACCAAGGAATCGCATCCAAAATGATTCTCTTCACACCCATTATTATTATAACTTTTACATTTGTCACCTTGTCTGTCCATCTGATCTTCTCAAGTCTTCTCCAGCAGCACATTTCAAAGCTCTCTAAATGTTTCTTTTCCATCTTCCTGAGAGTCAACGTTTCTGCTCCACATAGCGTGATGAATCAAATGTATAAAATCATCATTTTCATCCTCAGTTACAAACTCAACTTGCTGGTCAGCAGTAACCTCTTCTTGTTAAAAGATTCTTTGGTCATCAAGATCCTATACCTAATTTCCTTGGTTCAGTAGGCATCCTTTGTCAGCACACTTCTGAGGTACTTTATCTGATCTATTCTTTCCAATTCCTGGTTTTCAATTTTTATTGGCTCTTCATTTTAAATTTTTTTATCACTTTTGACCCCTCAATTTTAATATCCATATCATATTTTCCCCCTGTATACTCCAGATGGTCCACTATTTCCTGCAACTCTACTTCATTTTTAGCCAGCAATTCTAGATCATCTGCGTATTTTACTGTGGTGATGACACGTACTTCTATCCTGCAATTACCAAGGCCCTTCAGGGATTCCCTGACCAGCCACTCTCCATTCAAGCTGAAACGAATGGGTGACAAACTTAATTCCTGCCTCCCTCTTATTCTTGGCTCTACGCTGTTGGTCTTTCCATCATTCAGACTCGTCTTCCCTCGCTATCTCAGATACAAGTTTTGTAATCAACCTTCTCTCCTTCCAGTTGATGCAAATATTTTTTAGTATTTCCATCAATTTCTTTCACTTCACTCTATTATACACATTTTTCTAGGTTATGAAACAATGTAGACTTATTATTTTACTTCCAACAGTGTTTTACATTATTTTCAGCACTCCGATTGCATCTTGTTCCTTTTCCTTTTCTGAACCCATATTGATCTTCTTCATAACACTTTCTATTTTCTGTTCCAGCCGCCTGTTGAATATCCTTGCCATGATCTGTCCCACGGGAGAAATTAGGCAGATGGTCCTGTGGTCACTGCATTTCCTGGCTTGCTTCTTTTTCTTTTTTGGCTAAGATGGATATGTCTAGAAAGTCTTCGGGCCATCCTCCTGTTTTTTTAGATCTTGTTTATAAGTTTTGTTAGAACCATTAACCCTTTTCCCAGTTTCTTTATCAGGTTAGTTGTTATATCATTATCTCCAGCAGCTTTACTTCTTCACGTTTCTTTTATTGCTTTCCCCACTTCATTCTCTAAAATGAGTGTATATATAAGTGCAAGGTTGTAGCCAGGAGAATTTGATAGTTCAACCCCTCAACCCAGAAAGTTGACATTTTGTTTCCTTTATTATGGTTTAAAAAATATCAAAATAAAGCTACAGTAAAAATATTTAAATTAGTTCCTGCCACCATTCTTATGTTATTTTTTAAATAGGTTGTTATTATGTGCAGTCCATTGGCTAGGTAACAAGCTGGGCATATTATTCCAAAATGTTGACAAATGAAATATGAAGTATTAATGATTGTAGCGTGAGTGGTGAAAGATATCATTCTTTTAGATCAGGAGACAGCAAAACCTTTCAATATGAAACTATTTGAATCGAAGTTCCGAAAACACGTTAAAAATGAGTCTGCAAAGAAAGAGCAATTAAAGAGATGATTCAGCTAAGGAAGCAGATGTGGGTGGTGTTCAAGTTTTCCCCCCTCGACGTTGTTTGACAAAATATAAAGAGTGACAGTTGAAGAACAGCGTATCTAGCTAGATATAAGTGTTTGTTAAAATTAAGGTGAAGGATTTTCTTAGAGCGATAAAAATCTGGGGCACAACTTCCTTCGGAGGGGAAGTAAAGCCGTCAGTCCCATGTCGATTGTGGCATTTAAAATAACCCTATAAGGAATGTGAAAATACCCTTAATGGCAAAATTTGTAGAGCATTTAGCTCTCACTCATATAAATTCACCTGTGCTGATATAATCAGTCCGCTCAGAAAGTGTACGATAAATACCTAAATAAATACAATAAATCTTTCTAAATACTCTACATGCCATAGTATGTTTAGAATATTCCATCTTTTGAAGTGTCAATTTCAACAGATGATAGGGATCTCATGTCATTTATATACGAGCTAGTAATAAAATTGGCTTTAAGGCTTGGATTAAGCTAAACACGATGTACACTTTCTGAGCTGGCTGATTATACCAGCACAATAGTTACAAACTAACTTAATTTTAGAACAAACCCAACAGCGCGTTTTTCTATTACTGATAAAGAATTAATTATTGCAACCCAAACATATTTTTACCAATTAAATTTTTGCGGCCATGCCAGGAATCAAACCCAAGACCTTAAGTTAAGTAAACAGACCTTCTATATATTGGGGCTAAGGTCGGCCTCAACACTGAAATCCATATCCTATTATTAAAATGTTTAATCAATTTAAAAAAAATCATTATTCAAAATAACATTTAAATACAAGGATTGCTTGGAAAATTCTAGTTTGTTTTAAATTAAAATGTCAGCAATCATTTTATAATAAATGCTGATTTTATTTATATACATATAAATTTGTCAAATAAATGGCATCATATAAAATTAATTTTACCATTAATATATTTTAATTCATAATTTCCTCGTACATTAATAAATGGTTTTATTTTTTAATAATTTTGGAGTTTTAAATTAACGGCTTTAACCCAAAACTAGATATTTTATCTCAGCAAACAATTTATACATACTATATTTATTACATAAATGTTTTGACAAACATGTTCTAAGTAAATAACCAACTCTATAGAATATATGTTGTTAGCCCCTTAGGAGCTAATGTAAAACGACGATTTAACATCACGCGACAAGAGGAAAATGCACGAAAGGAAAGGATGGAATAATAATTTTCATAAGAGAAAGATTTCTGACTGAGAATTTTTTTCCCCTTTTTCCTAAAATTTAATGGAAACCCTTATGGCCATGTACCCTGAAGTCCACGCTGAAGTCTGTAGAAGGGTCTGTGAGTAAGTAAATGAATGAGGGAGGAATTATTAGTTTTAAAGAAAATGGAGGTTTGGAAGAATGGTTTGAGAGGGTGTACGAAAAACAAAGAGGAGATAAGAGAAAAAAAGAATAAGAAAAAGTTGGTATATACATGTTTTAAAATTAATAGGGGATCTATCCTATACTCCTTCCATTGCTTAGAGATGAAAAAAAAACTTTTTAATTTTTTTACAGTCGTTTTATTTTTAATAAATTCTCTCTCTCGAGGTTTTATTTTTTTCCATCTTTTTCTAAAGTCTCTTTAAAAAAAAAGTTTTGAATCAACCACTGGAAAGTAAACCGCCATTATAAAATTATCTGGCTTCCTGAGGCTACTAGGTGTGCCAAAAAAAACCACGATCGAGCTTTTCCGTATTAATTTCCGTGTGTCGTCATAATACAAAGAACTGGGATATTACAACAAGATTTCATTTTTTGGGCCAGTTTGTATGAAATTCTCTGATTTAACAAAATGTTGAGTTTTGTATTTAAAATTATTTCTAAACAATTTTAAAATATACTGATAAGTGTAGAGTTGTAGACTATCCTATCTCCATGATGTCTTTTTTTAAAGTTATATATATATGTATATGTATATTTAATATGTATATACAGGCTGTACCATAACATGTGTAAACCACTTCCAAGGTAGACAGGAACCAATAAAACAATCAAAATGTTCATAAAAAAACATGTGTACCATTTGACCTTGTTTCCAAGTTATAGTCATGTGTGTACTCCAGTAATGTTGAGCTGCTTGGCATTATAGCAAGTGCTCAAAATGGCTACCATCAATCTGAACGCATGCCTGCAATAGTTCTAACGTAGAATGCCACACCAATCTTTCAAAAATACATTCCAGTGTATTGCTAACGCGCCACTTTCGTGTTAGAGTAGACTTCTGATGACGGTGATATTGAGGTTCGAATCTCAGTCGGATGTACTGAGGTTAGTTTATCCAAAATGGTTTCCCACTCTCTCAACCTAACTGTGAGTACACTTCCTCTAAATATAACCTTCCTAATTCCTAAAGTCACTAGCGTAACTACTACATAGGCGTACAAAATTTTAAAAACATTTCCATTGTGTTTTCCATTTATTTCTTATTTATGACCTCGTTTCATATTTTGAGATTTTATTTTATGGTTTTTCATTCACGTGTTGGTAACGGTGCACTGGGGAAAATGTATCAAACATTTAAGGGTGTTTTGCCACCTTTTCAATAAAACTATTATATATAGTTCCGCGTCTTACTAATCATTTGGGTTAAACGCTTAAATACAAATGTAATAATTACGCTAATGGTATTAGGAATGAGGAAAGCTATATTTGAAGGAATTGTATTCATATTTGCATGTAGGAAGCGTGGTAAACCATTTTGCAAAAACTACTTTTAGTACACCCGTGCAGGATTCGATTCTTGATACTCCCACATAAAAAATAAAACATGATTGCCATCGCCAGTCGCTTCTTGGAAAACACTGTATCAAATGATTGGGATTCACCACCTGAATGAATGCGGTCATGGTCGCATAGAGACAACCCTACTTTAACTCCTTTTAATCTGAAGAGATTTTGACGAGATGTGATTTGAAAGTAATACTATCTATCAGAAGTAGATCATTAACACTTAGATAAATATATTTGACACATTATCACGTCTACTACCTTTAATAAACTATTTATATCTATACTAACGTAGGGCCTACTACCAAAGTAAAATATAACTGATAAATAAAGATCATTTAATAAGCTGAGGTGACCTGGCGGTATAGGGGTAAGGTGTCAGACTTCTATGCTAGCTTGGTCTGGGCACAGATTTATCTGATTACCAAACCCCTCCTTCACCTCTGACAAAACATCTTGTGAATGTGGGGAATGCCAGGTCTCCACCGTGGTTCGGATTCCACGTTAAACTGTAGGTCCTTCATTTCATCTCACAATCACCCTACCATTACACATTAGCGTAAGTGCGTATAACCCGAACGGGTAGTAAGACGCGGTGCTAATAATAATAATAATAATAATAATAATAATAATAATAAGGTGAAGTCACCTCACCACTATTCACAAAATAATATAATTTCTAATATTATTAGCGTACTAGCAACCCATCCCGGCTTCGCACGGGCATAATAATATAATAAAAGAAAATACACAATGTTTTACAGTGAGTTTCTAAAAAAATAACATT
>CABFOV010002820.1:17313-56362 GCA_902141375.1 Timema poppense | reverse complement strand
TGATGTGTCCTGAAAAATTGTAATACATCATTTTGTTCTATCATTAATAGTTTTCGCAGCGCACGCGATTGAAGGAAGTTTTTTGTTTATTTTTTTACACCTTGGGTTAGATTATTCAAGTTTTAGTAAGCATCCCTAATTTTATTGAAAATGAAACATAGCCTATGTCACACGGGAATAGTGTAGCTTTCCAACGGTGAAAGAATTTTTTTAAATCGGTCCAATAGTTTCGGAGCCTATTCATTTCAAACAAACAAACAAACAAACAAAAAATCAAATCTTTCCTCTCTATAATATTATAGTATGATACAAATAATATAATTAAAGTTTTGGAAACCAATAATAATTTTAGACACCCGTGTTCTTGATAAGTAGACTATAACCATTATACGTGGGTAGGATACATGTTCTGCTGTCACTAAAATCTAGTGGAATTTAGAATTTAGGGGTGTTATGGTTCCTCACCGTATATTATAGGCTAAAAAGGACCTCGCAGTTATTCTTTTTAGTCGACCATAGTGGTCTTGAGGTTAAGTTCTCAGCTCAGGACCTGATATTCGTGAATTTAAGCCGAACAGGGGATGATGGATTCTTCTTGAATGATAAAAATTCATAGCACAACTTACTTCAGAGAGGAAATAAATCCGTCAGTCCCATGTCGATTTTGGAATGTAAAAGAAACCGGAAGGTATGTGAAAATCTCTCTCCCTGTGAAATTGGTAGATTCTTTGGCTCTCGCGCATTGAAATTATCGTGTGATGATATACTAAATCGGTCCAGAAAGTACACGTTAAATACCTCAAATAAATAAAAAAACTCATTAAAAACTCTTCAAAGTATTTGTCGTAAATAGCAAAACAAGGATCTTTTTCTATAGAAAAAACGCTTGGAATAATTTTGACGTAGAGAAGTTGAATAATTAATCTTTTCATGGAAAATCTATATATACTTGATTCTAAAGGGGGATAATTATCTCTTTATAAACTTCTTAATAATTTATGCGGTGTATTTCCTTAAAGTCAAAGATAATTAGAGAAATATCCTCACACTGCAATATTTCTGAGAAGAAAAGCTTTGAAATTTCGAAACCACTAAAACTGTACTCAATTAATTGAAATTTTCTTTTGTGACCTTGATGAGATAAGACTTTAAGTTTGGATTGGATGTAACGTGAGAAAAGGCCAGTGCTTTTGGAATTTTTATGACAAAAACCTTTTTAGCTAAAACAAATAAAATATTTTGTGTTTACAAACATTGAGTTTAATTTTCTTCACATGTTTATAACAACAGTTCCTGACTATACATCATGAGTATAGTGGAATTAGTTGAAAAACTTTGTAAATGAAGAGAAAATGTTGTCATTAAATTTGAGGACACTCTTGATAGATATTCAAGAAATTTTGAGGACACTATCTGAATAAAATTATATTCTCTATTTCTACTGATGCAATATTTTATTTATTTTTGGCAAAAAAATGTTTTGCCATTAGAATTGCAAAAACACTGGCTTTTCCTTGCAGCCCCTTCCATCCCATTTCAATCTTTAATTATTATTAAAACTTTATTTGATCGCTATTTTGCACAAAATGTTATTGAAAATGACCTCATTTCACATGCTCATGATTTTTTTAAACTATAATAAAGTTAGAAACTATTCTGGGACGGACAAGAGTGGTTTTTCCTAAATAATTTTCCCCTCTCAATTCAAGTGAGATTTTATATATTTCTTCTAAATTCTACCTTGATTATTCCTATATTAATGGTGTTATTAAATGTGTATAGCCATACGAAAAACAATGGGAAAAAATAAATTTTTTAACAAGAAATTAAATCTTGATCTAAATTACAAATGAAATAATCCATTTCTTTATTTTGTATGAGTATATTTTAATTTTGTAAATATGTCCTTAGTTATTTATCTATGCTATTAAAAATAAGTCTGACTGTATTTTTTAACTTTTTTTGGGCATACTAAATGAAAAATATAAATCTTAAATTTTAAACATCTATTTAACTTTTAATATGATAACTAAAATTTTCCAAATGTACTAGAACTAAATTTAAGCACTTATATAACACCTATAAAAATACAATTCAACTATACAAAATTGGATTTTATCAAGATATTAGGCCTACTCTAACAAATTCTCTCTTTTTTTGCTAAATTTTAAATTATTTGCTTTTAAAGTTCCTGATAAGAAACAGAATGATGTCAATAATGTGCAATGTATTCACTTAAAAAATACATAATTACTAAAGATTTAATTCAAATATTCAAACCATTACTTTAAGTTGAATTTGTTTTGAACAGAAGCAGCTAAGATAATTTATTACCAATCCTATAATCAATATATTTTATACAGCTTACTTTCCAATCAGTTTAATTTACTACTCTGCCAAAAACCATGAATATGATGATTCGATTAACTTGTCTTAGCTTCAGCTTCGTGTACAGTATATGTTCCTATTAATTTACCCACCCCATTACAAGTACTTAAATTAATTACACAAATGAGTTTACCTTGTAACTTAAGCTCGGTCGTAATTTATCACATTATGAAAGTGTAAATTTAAAAATCAGAGGCTCATCGGCGGCTATACAATCTATTTTAAGTCCTGGCGCAGTAATATATGAATAAACAAGACATAGTTAATTGGGTATAAACTGTACTTGATTCACTTTATCTTCTCAGTCTCACCAAACCCACGTGGATCAGATCACGGGCCCGATACTTTCCTGAACGTTCAACACCGATAGCAGAAGGGCGGTTACTCAGGTGATAAAAGATACGATGCGAACAGCTTAATTATGAGTGCGAAGAGATGAAAAGAAAGAAGGATGAGAGGTATAGGAGTGGCAGGGTATAAACAGGGTACGTTTCATCACCATTCTGAAAGTTGATAAGACGTACTCTTCTTGCAAGATGGTAATGTAGAGGCGATGTGCGAGCTCAGTTCGTGCCGCTTCAAATGTTTATAACCTCTGACGGTCTATGATAGCCTAGATATGAGACCACCTCTGCACGCTGTGACGTGGGGTAGTTTATCAAGACGTGATTAAGGGTGGAAAAGGGGGTGGAGGGGAGGTAGGAGGAGGTTTGCTCACGTCATCGAAAAAAGATCGTTCTTAGTACATCGATATGTGTTCCCTAGAAAGTTGAGGAGGTGATTATATGTCAAGGATATATACATATTTTCAAATATATATAAACTACGTAGGAGTTTAAGCAAGGATGGGAACGAGGCTGTATATTCTTTCTATCACATGTGGGGAAAAAATACTGTTTCAACCTATATCTATTTTATATCATTTTATCAATATTATTTTTAGAAAACTTTTCAGAAGAAGAATTAACTTCCAAATTTATACAGTCTTAAATACCAATAGTTATTAATTTAACATGTTTGGGATTTATTATATTAAATTATACCTATATAAATCAGTAAAAAAGATATCAATATTATTATATGCTCGGTCTTTAACAACATATCTCCTTTTGTCAGTGAACTTAGACCGCAAATGCACCCTATCCTTTGCCTTATCCTTCATTTCCCATAATTTACTTATTTTCTTCGAGTCATCACCCACCTCGGTGACGTAATTAGCTAACGCGCTAGTTTAGTGTCCAGCTAGACTAGTGATGACGGAGAGATCATGGTTCAAATCTCAGTTGGTCGAATGGAGGGTTGGTTTTCCCTAAATGGTTTCCCACTCTCACTCCACACAATTGTTGGTTCATTTCCTCTAAATTCAACCTTCCTAATTCTTAACCCATTAGCGTAATTAGTACTTAAGCGTAAAACCCAAACGGGTAGTAAGACGTGGTGCTATAATTTAATTTAATTTAATCTAAATTCAAGTCATCCAATATTTGAAACCTCCTTCTTAAGCTCCTCTTTCTTTCAACCTTGCCTTATATGACGTAATGCAGAAGACAGTTCATCTTAAGGATCTATACTATAATTATAATTATTTTACTCGCTTTGATGACCGCGTGGTCTAACGCTTTACTCTCGCAGTAGACTAGATTGCTGATGACAGGGAGATTGAGGTTCTAATCTCAGTCGGGGTTACTCAGGGTAAGTTTAATAAATTGGTTTTACACTCTCCTTTCACACAAATGTGGATACAATTTTTATAAATAAAACCTCCCTTATCCCCAGAACCTTTTGCCTAATTAGTACATAAGCGTATAACCCATACGGGTAGTTAGACGTGGTGCTAAAACATATTTATATATTATTATTTTATATTATTGGTAATTTTTTTAATACTTCATTATACTTATAAATATCTAATGATTATCTGTATTTGTTAACCTTAAAATATCAGCTTTATGTTTCATTTTGTCAGACATATCATAGTTTAAGTAGATACAAATTTTTATAATAAATGGTTGTAAAGATTTCAGTTCAACACTTATTACATCTGGTTTGGTTTTATATCTTAAAGAGTATTTGAGAATTATTTTTATTAATTTCTTTCCACTGCTTAGAATTATATCACCGTAAATACAAAGGTATTTAAAAATATAGTGTCAGTTACACAAATGAATTAAAATATTAATCTACCTTCCCCCCCCCCCCTCCTCCCGCATTTTTCAAATTGTTTATAATCTCTCATACGTCAATTCAAAACCTCTTCCCATCCCTAGCTTTGAAAATCACAGAATTCTCTTCTAAAACATCCTTAAGATGCAAGTTAAGAGCAGGACAAACCATGCCAAGTTAAGTGCCCAAAGAGGAATGGGATGAAGAGGGACAGAGAGGGGTGGAGGTGGGAAGATGAGAGGTGCTAGAAACCATCCCTTCTCTACATGTACACGACGCGAGAAAGCCAAACGTAGAAGCAAAGCGAGCGGGTACGCCACTTCATTTATTATGCGCCCGCGTTCCACTTTATCGCGTCTTTTCGTTTGATTTCCTTGCCAACAATGTCATCAACTCCTTCCCCTTCAACCCTCCACTCTTCATGCCAACCAACCCCTTTCTCCTGCTATCGATCCCCTCCTTTCCCCCCTCCCCCTAACTCTCTGTTCCCCGGAGTAGAGTTCCAAGCTACCGAAGTGAGACTGATAATGGTATGCTTGCGTGGATGTGTGCGTGTGTGAAAAAGAGAGGACGTCTTCTCTTTCTGTAGCTGCTAGAGAGCGCGACTGTCGACTCTTGTCGCGCCCTATCTTTGCGGTAGGAAGGTTTTCAATGAGTTTTTACTCCCGCTTCGCTCCTTCTACTGATAGTATAGAAGTGTTGAGACTGTGTTACGTCTTCTTCTATTTTTCATTTTTTTTTTCCCCTTCCTCCACCCATTTTAGAGACACATCTCTTCCATTCGTCGTAGTCTCTCGCTTTCTTCCTTACTCCTATACCTTATCTACACGTCATTTAGTGAGGAGTTTATTTCAACACGTAATATTTAATTAATTTTCAGGCAAATATGAGTATTGTTGAAAATTAAGAAATGACGTAAATTTATTAAGCTGGATTTTAAATTGAAATAGTTTGTTTGATTTTTCAAGATTAAGGTGTTTATCCTATTTTATTTTATTATTACTAGTAGTAATAGAAGTAGAAATAGTAGTATTACCCTTTGGTGCTTACCATGGAATTATAATCAAAGGGAACAGGCATATGGTTAAGTTAAAGGATGTGTGCCAGCATCCCACTCCGGAGGATAATAAACTACGTCATGGAAACAAATTTCGATGGCTGAAAAATCTAGTAGGCTTCAGACTCCTATTGTGCACTTGGCTGTCGTCAACAAAGAGGCTGGAGATTGATTCCTAGTCGGGGCGTTTTCCACATGGGATATTTACATAGGTTTCCTCATACTATCTCCTTCCTAATGCTGGTGTATATCCTGTGAAGATACTTTCATTATATGATATTAACGAACCCTGTATTAAAGACAAAACCACACGAAAAGGTATAAATATCTTCAAAGTGACCGGCAGGTAGATTATCAAGATGGGCTTCAAATAAAATGTTTCA
This sequence comes from Timema poppense, assembly GCA_902141375.1. Taxonomy (NCBI): domain Eukaryota; kingdom Metazoa; phylum Arthropoda; class Insecta; order Phasmatodea; family Timematidae; genus Timema; species Timema poppense. The sequence continues at coordinate 50,371 of CABFOV010002820.1, read as the reverse complement.
CATTTTTCGTAAAATATATGGAATAAGATTAATTTTATAAATGACTTATTATTTTATTATTCAATATTAATCTACTACTCTGAAACTACTATAAAGAGGTATTTGATTTTTACTTTCTCATATCAAGAAAAGTAATGTATTCGTGAACATTTTCGAGATTATGATGAATATTTAGGTTTTATACTAGTCTGAAACAAAGAAAAACGGGTTTCACAATTTTGTGTTTCTCCATGTTTGTCTGTTTGTCAGTCCATGGTTACGGATATGGAATGGTTTGATAGATTTTGTTCGAACTTTATATCTAGATGTGTATAATCCGAACGGGTAGTAAGACGCGGTGCTAATAATAATAATATCTAGATGTTATAAGTAGAGCCCCATAAAAATGGTGAGATGCGATAAAGCGAAAAGTGTCATACAAATATGGAAACAAATACTTTTTTCTTTGATAGTTTTTAGTAATGATTTACAATGTTTTTGAAAAGTGAGATAAAATGAAATTATCTTCCTACACGAAACTCTTCTATAAAACGAAATAACACCACTTTACAAAAAAAAAATTAAATATACACGAAATTAAGCAGAAATTTTGACAAGGCTTTAATTTCATTAGTATTTTGTTGTAGTTTAAGCTAACTCTAGGATACAAAATTGTGAAATATGCAGACAAACTTGACAAAGAATTTTAAAATAAATATATAAGGTTTCAATAATACAGTTTAATTTTGTATACATTGTCTCAATATGTAAATAATACTTAAACCTGTAATGTATTGATTTGGATTAATCTAAATTATGTAAAAAGTCATGGATGAAGGTAATTTTTCTTTAAAGTAATATAGGTAGAGTATCCTTTTAAGATTCATCCATGAACAAACACGCGTTTCTTAGAATGAGGCGAAAAGGACTTCACCCTAAAATATATATTTTTTATACCTTCTTTCTTGTTAAAATATCTACTGCGTTGCTTCCTGTTAAAGGAAAAAGTTAATCGTATTTGGTAGAACACGCCATTTCTTTATACCAATAAGAAGCTAGCTCTCACAAAATGTGTCGCCAGGACTCTGTCTATTGGTTAGTTTTTACTTTGTTGACCAAGGGAGAAAATGCAAGGTGTATGTCATATATAGACCATAGTGCGTATGTTTATTCACAGTATATTCAGTACAGTAGCACAGAATAGCAATAGCAATTGACGACGATTGGGAGGACGATCTCCGGGACCTTGCTCACAGTCCAACATATTATAATATAAGTCACTTCAATATCAAAAGTGTACAGTGATAACAAACATTCAATTTAAATATGTGCAAGTAATTTACTGGTGTAATATAAATAAACCGTGTGTGAAATAACAGCCAACAACATTTCTCTTTCTTTAATAATATTAATACCGATTTAATTAGTGCTCGAACACGGGGCTATTGACAGCTGATTAGACGGTATATTTTCCGTACAGTGGTGATAGGCGCTCGATCACGGAGCTTAAGACAACCTAAAGTCATCACATCATCTTTTATCTGGGAATTAATCCGTTGTGTATCAATTCACACCCGAAGTGGGGATTGATCACATATTATTATTATTATTGACGCCCAAAGCGTGGCGTATTTATCCCGTATTGTTACAAACCCCTCAGATAACAAGCAATTTTAATAATCACGAAATAACACCGAAAAGTGAGATTCAAAAAACTAAATTTAACTAAAAATAAGACAATTTTTAAGGTGCTCTTGTTATTAGGCAATACTACAGGAATTATTTTATTTTAACCCTAGCTCCCAAATTATAGGTACCTAGTTTACTGATGAGGGATTTTTTTTTTATTCCAGATTTTTCGAGAATACTAACGATTTTGTGTTTATTTCTAGGGAGTGTTTAACCTCTCAAATAACACTATATACCTATTTTATGGAGGAAACTCGTTTAATGATGGCTTATTAATTTTTTTTTAATATTAATGTATTGAAAGGTAGCTCCGGCGATTTGGTTCAAAATAGGAAGTTTTTTACACGCTAAATAATTATAAATATGTGTTTTTCTAAAAAAAATCTTTTTATAACAGTTTAAGGACAGATTCTGGTAAAAGTTGAATAAATAAAATCTGACTTTTTTGTTCAAAATTATAGTCGGTGGACTAGGCTACTTTACATAATCAATAATAATGTATGTTTATCTTTCTAAAATAAATTATTTTTGTGGTATTTCACTTATAACTAAGCTACAACAAATTATAAATAATAATGAATATTTTCAAAATTGGCCTTTATAAAAGTTCAAAAATGGAGTAGCCTATAGTGTAACACTATGGAATCAATGGAATCAATCACCCCGCTGTGGGCATCAAATTAAACACTACGGATTGATTCCCTGATATAATAGTGCTGTGATGATGTATAGGTTGTCTATAGCTCCGTGATTGAGTGCCTATCATCACTGTACGGAAAAGATACCGTTTAACCAGCTGTCTATAGCTCCGTGTTCGAGCACTAATTGAGACGGTATACTTGATAAATGTAAGAAAGATAACTGTTGATGGCTGTTTTATTCACACACGGTTTATTTAAATGACACCTGTTAATTACTTATACATATTCTAATTAAATGTTTTATATCACTGCACACGTGTGATATTAATGTAAGTTATTTTATACTGTGTTGGACTGTGACTGCCAGTGTATGGCTTGAACGTGGGCGGATATCCCGGTGTAGATGTTTGGATCCCGGATGTTGTGTGCTTGTGTGTGACTTGTGCGTGGGTGGGAGATGCCTTAAACATACGCACAACGGTTAATATATGACATACCCCTTGCCTTTTTCTCCTCTCGTCAACAGTGTAAAAAACAACTAATTGAAAGAGTCTTGGCGACAGGTTTTGTGATGGCTAGCTTCTTATTGGTATAGGGGATTGGCGTCTTCACCAAATAGGCCCTACTGCGAAGTTGTTCCTTTTAACAGGAAAGATGGCATAAAAAATATATTTTAAAGGTGTAATCCTTTTCACATTATTTCTGAGAAGCGCGTATTTCTTCGTGGATGAATCTTAAAAGGATACTCTACATATGTTACTTTAAAGAAAAGCTACCTTCATCCATGACTTTTTACATAATTTATAGTAATCCAAACCAATATCATTACAATAGGAATAGTTTTTCATAATCAATAAGACTGCTCTTTTATTTTTTTATTTAAAAATAACTATAAGGTATAATTATTAAATAACTTATGTTTAAAAAAAATATTAATAATATTTGAACAATTTGGTTTAGTTTCCTATAGTGACACCTTTGACAATATGGCCAGCAAGGTGGACCGAACCTAATCGTACTATGGCCTGTCAAGATTTAAGTTTTATCACGTTATACCCTAATTAATTAGCTCAATATATTTTATTTTGCTAGTGCATTGTTTCGTTTTGAAAATCGCTCCACTAACTGGAAACGATACTTGTAATGATGATGGTAAGGCACAATGATATTAACGTGTCAATCGGACAAGTGTTTTCAGGTGGACGAGTGTGTCAGCTTGTCCATCCGTTCTAATGGAATGGCCTGCACTAATTGGGAGCAAGCCACTATTATATATTCCCATTAGGGGAAAGGGGGAGTTGGGGGTCACTTTGCGTAGAACCCAACCCCTTCTACCTCTCCGTTCCATAACTTCACTGACAGGAACACATAATCTCTACCAACATAGTGTGATATTCACATAAAGTCCAATTTTTACAAGAAAAGCCTTTTAGAAAATACAAACATATTTTTTGCAGTCAAAATAGATAACAGTTTTACTATATTTTTAGTTTTGTTTAATATGTATAATTAGATCTATTAAATTGTTAACTGAAGATCAAATTACTTGATGTATGAATGCGTGAAAGTAAATTTAATAGCTTTTCTAGATTTTAGATAAGGATCTTTATATGAAAATTGTACTCTATATAGTAGCCCATTCAAAGTCTAGTCTCAACGTCAGCAAATAAAAATGGGATCGAAATAAAATAGTATAATTTAGCTAAAATAATATTTTATAAAAAAAAATTCACCGTAAATGTTGTTAATAATTTATACTAATAAAGTGAAACTGTCCACATCTGCTCAGTCGGTAGGGTGTCTTCCTACTGAGATAAAGATTCCGGGCTTGATTCTTGGCTTAGCTTAAAAATTTATCATTGGTGAAATGTGGTTTTCCCTTTTTCAAAATTATGAGTTAAGGGCTGAAGGCTGAGTGTTGTGTCTGTTCCAGATTTAAGTTATAATCAAATGGTCCAGAAAGTACTAGTTAAATACTTCAAATAAGGATAAATATAATTTATTAAGACTATCTATGAATTGTCACAGTTTTAGATCATATGACTTTACATTTACAATAATAATTGTAAACCTTGTGTTTATAGCTCTCATAACTATAAAAAAATGTTCCTTCCAATCCAAGCCATACTGTACCAAACTGTCTTGACGACTGGTTGATAGCTACTGGCAAATCCTCGGATATTTTTCTCTCGTGTGTGATTTTTTATTTTTTATTTTCAATTTTTTTTTAAATGTGTTATAATTTGTAAATATTACTTTTGTATTTCTTCACATAAATTATCACATGATTTGTCAAAATAAATTATAAATTCCTAATATAAGCGGTTCAATTGAAAACATGTGAGTTTGACAGGTTTACTTATTAGTGGAATTAGGGGGAATTTTCTATCTAGTTTCAGTTAAGATGGGACATCCATTTGACCATAGGATTATGATATTAAATAACATTAATTTTTTGATAGTTCACACGTCATAAAGCTTTAGAAACTTTTATAATTTTAAAATTTTGCTACACTAGACCATATGCTTACGACATCCATGTTTAATTTAAAATTAATTAATACACACTTAATTATCTACTATTTCTAAGGAGTAGTATTTATTTAAGCTATAAAAAAACTCTATGGCATCAACCCTCGAGCGAGTTATACTGACCGAGTGGCCACCCCATGTTGATGTTATTGGCGAAGATCATGCCAACATTGGCAGATAGAGGGTGTCATGTGGTCAGCACAACGATACCTCCAGCCACTAATTTTAATTTTATAGACCTGAGCTGCAACTTCTTTATTCATGTTCTAATGAGTCTAAGCTTACCCCGTTCCAGACCCACTGTTTCACAGAAAAATCTATAAGCACCAGGGATCGTACCCAGGACCTCTGGATCTGTAACCAGAAGACCTGACCCCTTGACCACAAAGGTGGTCATTTAAATCATCAGATAATTAAAATACAATATTAGGCTTAATATACTTTCATATGTTCATTAATACTCCAATAATGTATGTTTAACTAACTAAACTAACTCTCTTACCTTAAATAACTATAAACTAAAACTAAACTCACTATTAAACCCTATTCTGAGACTTTTCCATCCAATTTCTAATCTTACACCCGACCTCCTTCAAAACTATATTCACATTATCCTCCCATCAACGTCTAGATCATCAGGTTTCTCAACTAAAATGTTGTGTACACATCTGTCTTTAGTTCACCCAAACCTTCCTAATGACCACTCCACCTCAGAAGCAAGCTTTGATTATCTTTATTATGTTTGGATATGCATTAAAACCATAGCATTCTTCACTATGTAGCTGTCTCCAATCTACTCTTTGTTCATTCCTCTTAGGCCCGGACAGCTATCTGCCTCAGAACATTGTTCTCAAAATCTCTCAATCTATTCTCCTGATATAAAGTGAGAGACAAAGTTCTCATGCCTAGAGAATATTCGTTAGGTTTAAAACTTTGTATATTCTCATCCTAATATTTCGAGACAGAATACGAGAGGACAACAGATAACAAACTGAATAGTAACAAGTAATACTTTAATGATTTCTATTTTTGACCTCTTCTTGAAATTCATTCATATATGTTAACACATTTACTATGTATGTGAATTTGTCAACTTCTTTGCAACATATTATGTTGTTGACCTCTATAAATCTATTAATTTATAATACAGGGTCTTGACATACAGACATGTTCTAATCCATATCTACTCTTAAACATATTTCTTTGATATTTTTTGACAATAAAGTGTTCTATAAACCTGTTAATGATAAGATACATCAATTGTTACATTATTATAAGATACATAAATTAATCATTCTTCTCTTCTCCTCCGCCCCACCCCCCTCGTAACATCCCACCACCCAAGTTCCGTCTCACTGCCCGTTCGGGGTTATAAAATAAATTTTAGGTATACTAACTTTAAGTTAGAAAGATATAATTTAAAATGAATGTGTCTATATTTGGGTGGAGTTTATTGGGACACCATTTAGTAAATAACACAATATACACTTTGCTTGAGTTCAAAAATTGACCTCACTGTAAATGTAAATACAGACAACTGCGAGAGTGACGTATTATATTATGTGTCCACCAACGCGAGTGATAATTTGTGAATATTGGAAATTATACAATATATATTTTAACTAACTACAAACCAAATTTCGTTGTGATTGTTATTTCCTAGGATATAAAACAGAATAAAACTAAATATATTGGTGGGTCTTAAACCGTAAGTCTCAATTTGAAAGAATTATTAAGGTTTAAATTGGATTTTAAAAATAAAGTATTAATTTTGTCAAAATAAACAAATTAACTTTCCATGGGACCACATCCACCTGGACACTGACCCCTACCCCCCTCCCTTTTACCCTTCCTTTCAACGAATTTTTTTTAATTTTTTTGCCAAAACCCGCCGATGGCGAGTGCGGCAGGCTTGTACGTCATTACATGTCAAATCTAGGGGAGGCCGAGGTTAATGCGAAGTCAGGGTTACTTCGCCCTGCTGGACCATTAGTAGTGTCGGTCCTGTCCCTGCCGCACCAACTCACAGTTTTATTGAATTCGTAATGAATGCAATCAATCTCTGGAGCAATCAGAGAGAAATCCTTTTGACTAAAGAGAGATAGAAAGTTAGTTGGTGAAAGGGATGAGTAGGGGTTGGAGGGAGGGGTTGAAATCCTCGGGATTCTTTTAGGTCTCCAACATTTGCCATTAAAGAGATGGCTCTAATTATATTGAATTTATTTTACTACGTTTGTCGTTATGAATCTGTTTTGTTTTTGATCGAATCTTAATACCCATTCGGGCTATACCCAAACATCTGGGTTAGTATTTTGTTCTACAAACAAAATATATATATATATAAATGAAACGATTGACTATCACACACCTTAAATATATTTCTATTCTAATCTGATTTACTTGGTAACAAAGCCAATCTCGAACGTAGAGTCTGTTTATGATAGGTTTTTTTACCTGGATGACAGTTAAAAATCATATGTTTAAGTTTTGGGTTGTCAACACTTGTCAAAGATTGCTGTTTTGTTATGGATTCTAAGATTTTAATTATATGTTATATTTTACATTTAAAATAACGGAAGCTTAAGTTTTCTCACACTATTTCATTACTTTTAATTAAATAAATCTACTCAATACGAAACAATATTTTAAACATATTAAAAGTACTTATTCTGCATTTTGGAATGTTAGTCATGATGTGTAATATAGTGCATACATACATACATACCTTTTATACAGGCATCGTATTTACTTGTAAAAGAGAAAATACTTGTATTTTACTGTCTCGCTATCTTACATGTAGAGAAATTATTGTGATCGTGAAAAAAATCTAACACGAGATTTTGATGAATCTTGACGTTTCATGACCCCCCGAATCCGAAATAGTGGTTTATGAATTTCCGTCTGTCCTTACCTCTGATTAGAGCCTAAACTATTTTACCAATAGGGCTTAAACCTGGTATCTAGGGTTTTCATATGGTTTCTCCGAGGGGTTTTGGAATTGGATATCTAACCCTAAAATTAAGGATAGTTTACTGAAGGACAAAAAGAGTAAAGATCTATTTTCTCAAAATCGGCCAAAACGATTTTGATTTAATTTCATTTCTAAACATTTCTAAATATTACAAACAAAAGGACTACCCTCAATATTTCAGCAACATGAAATTAAGGGCTCCGGTCTTATGTGTTAATTTTCTCTTTTTTAATCATATCTCCGAATCTATTTGAGATATGAAATTACTTATCATTGCAAATATATAGATCTATTTAAAATACAAATATTTTATAAGAAACATATATTTATAAAACAAATACCTTTAAATCTATACGCAAATATATATTCTTAAAAAAAACATGATGAAATGGTAATAAGGAAGCAGATATACAATGTTTGTAGAATTCAATGTAAATTATTATTTAGAATAAAGATAATAAGAAAGATTTGTAATGTGATAAACAACTTTAATGGATGATCAAAGAAGATTAATTGAAGTGGTAATTGTCAATTTAACATTAACTTAACAGTTGTATTAAAAAACTAATGTTGAATGTAAATTATTAAATAGAAATAAGTTTAAAAAATGTCATCAATTAACATATAAGATAACAAACACTAAAAAACACATTAAAATGTGAGTCATTAAACAAGTGAACATGTATTACATTAGAATTATATAGTTTAATCAGACTATATCTAAAGATTGTTCATGACTGGAATGATGTTAAATTTTTAAGTTATACAATTGAAGCAGTAAATAGAATAAGTTGAATTGTAAAATTGACAATATTGAATGGTTGAAATTAAAAAAAATTTAAGATTATATTATTGAATTCTATTTTCTTATCTGTAGTCCCTTGCTCCTTTTGTAGGCTTCGTAGAGAACGCCCGTTATCACATCACTAATAACCTGAAGATGTGCAACACCTAATAAAATGTCGAAAATTCTAACCGGAAGCTGAAATATTAAAACGAAGTGTTGACCCTTGTGGACCCAATATTGTTTTTTTTTATTGGTTCGAACATAAAAATGAGGATATTAATTCTTTAGAAATAAAATTATAAAATTAATTTTACATAAGTATATTGCAATTTTTTCTGGGGTTTGCCACTGTATATTATTTCGTTTCACATATATTACAAGTTTTGAGCAAATATCTCCATTTTTAAACAATAGAGCGAGATAGTCCGTGCAGAATTTTGTACCATTTATTTTTTACCTATAGTAAATTATTTTATGAATATTTATCTTATTTCAAAATATTTGACTGAATAAAAGTATAACTACTGCGTGGGTGCACGACTGTAAAAGACTTGTTTCCGTCATGTTCAATCACATGGTTTAAATTCATCGGTCGCCATTTTGAAGCTATGTTCATTTGATATTTTGTGAAAGTATTGTGAATAAAAATGTTTTAAGTGGAATTAAACAATAAATAAGCTTTGTGCCCAACCTCAAATAAATATAAATAATATTGGTCTAAACTATCACATTCATACACACCCGCCTCGGTGGCGTAGCTGGCTAACGCACTTGTTGTGTTGAGCTCGACTGATGAGGACGGGGAGATCGAGGTTCGAATCTCGGTCGGGTGAACTGGGGGTGGTTTTTCCTAAATGGTTTTCCACTCTCCCTCCACGCAAATGCGGGTTCACTTCCTATAATTCAACCTTCCTAATTCCTAATCCATTAGCGTAGTTAGTACTTAAAGCGTATAACCCGAACGGGTAGTAAGACGCGGTGCTAAATATTATTATTAATATTATGCACATTCATACATTACCATTATGTTTTCATTACAGTTATTTAAAGTGATATTATGTCAGTTGTTGGTGTAGAGAAAGACTAGACTATTTCTATTAACTTTTAGAGCTGTCATCCAAGTAAACTAAGGTCATGAATGTACTATAAATATTTCACCCTAAAGTCAATGCTTCAGCGGTATAGCAATTTAAATTTTTAATATAAAAACAAACCACTTTGCTAGGCGTACGATCTAAAGAAGGAGTTCTACAAATTTTAGTTGCAAGCTATCAGTGGCTCGCTGGGTCAATCAAGGGGGAAATATTTTTTGTGCAAAAGTAATTTACATCATTAATAATTTTGGTATTCAGGGGAGTTTGGGGTGAATTGTAAGGGAGTGGTAGGGGTGGGTGAATTGTAAAGGAGTTTCTTAGGGGTGTTTTAATGGATGTTGTAATAATTTGTGGTTAATATCAACAGGCAACAAAAGAATAATACATTTATTTTAATGTTTGTTTATATTTTATATATTTGACAATACATTTAATAATATAAACTGTGAGTAAACACTTTAATAAATCTTTATTTTAATGTTAGTTTTATTAAATAAGCTATGACACAAAAAAAGGTGCAGCGATTTTGTAATAATTTTGTTTAAAATAAGGTTATATTGTTCATTTGGCAACTGGCTGCCATTATTTTATCAGAAGTGTGGACAAGTTTGGGATATTGGACAGATATTAAAAAACTACATCTGGTATTATTGTATTTTTTTTTTCAAAACAAATTGTGTGACTTGATTTTTAATTTTTATTTATACTTTCACTAGAAGTATATTAATCAAAATTTATAAAATTTACTTATACATAAATAATTTAATAACTATTAAATTTCATAGAATTAAATATAAATGTACAAAATAACATGAATTTAATGTAAGTTACTATAACTGATTTCAACCTGTTTATTACATTTAACTTTGGCTGGGGGAAGCGGGGGTAGAGCCATTGGGGGTGGGGGTAACCAATAGCCAATCCTCAGAAGTGGGCGTTACGTTAAAAAAACATTGGGAACCACCTTTTGATTTACATCGTAATATTTGAGTTTGAGGTCAGTTGGCAATACTGTACGCGCACACCAATATCAGTTGATACACGTGATATTTTCAATCGTCCTCTTATATTTTGAGTTTATGAATGATCGGCCCTTTCCAAGTGGGCTGTTTTCTTCATATTTTAAGTGTACTATTATATGATCTTTCTTTTTAACTGAATTATAATGAGTGCAAATATAAATAGAAACTATTAATTCCATTTCCGATTGGGAAGAGGAATATTTCTTTACGTTATAATGCAAGCTAAGATATGATTAAGAAAGGTGATGTTTGATGACATTATAGTATAAATCATTCGCTGATAGGCAGATATTCCCTTCCAAGTGCAGCTGAAAATCCTAGTTGAGAATTCAGTTAAAAAGAAAGAAATGTTACGAAAATTGACATGGTGAACCCTTCCCTCCCGAGTTTTGATACAGTTTTTATGGCAATACAGGTAGGTACACGTTAAAATAATAGCCATGCCAAATATACCTTAAAGCAAATAATTAGTCTTGGTAAGTCACGAAACGATTTTATTTATTGCAATTAACTCCCATACTAAAGATCGATTCCCAGGAGGTCTATTGTACGACCTACAACCGAATCAGCCATATATTTATCTAATGGGAGCTAGTAGTCAAGTGAACCACAATATTTACCGGTGGTGGTGGTGCATATTAACTGGCAGGCTGGAAAACTCATGACTCCTTCAGTCTGAGCGCAAGTCAGTACCAGCTGTGTTCTGTGTGGACAAAATAAAACCGCGCTAAGAAAACACAGTGGTTAAGTCCAGAGAAATTCACAGTCGTACAACTGACCCCATGGGAATCCCCCTTAAAAGATTTTGGCGACCTCTGGTCTAAGACATCCCCCTCGCAGTGAACAATATTTCTTAAGGCAGGGAGGTCTGAATTTTGGATGAATTGAAGGAGTTTATTTCTAAATAGTTCCCCACTCTCTCTACCTACTTACAAATACATTTCTAATAAATTCTACATTGATTATCCCCAACCTTTTAGGCTAATTTAATGCGGATAGCTTAGACGGCTACAAAGATCGGGTGTACATGAAATAATAATAGTAACAATAGTTAATTGTTTAAATACTAGCACACACCTTTACAAAAAACTACGATCTTGTACCCGGAATGAACCCTGTCACAAATCACCACAAGTGGTGGATTGGGCGTAAATGTGTGGTGAATTTGAGTTTGCCTACTCTCACAGTAAAATATACTTTCTCCTGACGGCATGTGCTGGTCGTGACATGCAACAAACGGCTTGGTAAATTTCGCATTAAGCTGCCCTACATTTTCAACCTAAACAATATTCATCTTTAGCACCGCCCTTACTCTTCCTCGAAGAATAAGGCTGGCGCACAACAAACCATAAAATAAAATAATAAATGTAGTAATTTTGCAGAGGGCGGTGAGGGATACAAACAAAAGTAAACAAGGCCAGTTTACTTATTTTCTCCTTGAACTCATACTCTAATTATATTGATGTCTTTAACAAAAAAAAGGATGGCATAAGCAGGAAAACTGGATTAAGAAGAAATATGTCAATGATAACAATTTGTAGTTTTATTGATAGTGAAAAATAAACTTGAACAGAGTATATAAAAAAGAAGGTGATTTAGTTGTACAATTCGGGATAGCTTACTATTCGTGAAGCTATTAGCATACGACATAATATAGAAACAAAAGAACAATGGACTCTATAGGCCCGCAAGGCCAATGAGTTAATTGACGAAAATATTACAATACAAAATCTGGCAATGCAAAACAAACTTATTCCTTACAAGTGATAACACAAAACTTTTGCCGTATGGGCCATTAAGTAAAAAGGGGTCCATAATACAATTACTTATTACTTTACGTTGACAACATGAAACCTCCCATTGCCTGATGGGCATTTTGGATATACAAAATAAACATTTGTCTGTTAAATACGACTCCAGGTAAAGTTAAAATATTCCAAGACTAGAATCGATCACAACCTCCACAATGACGTTAGAAAAATTTAAGTCCAAAATATAAGACATATTCACAAGTTAAATATAACGAAAAAGTTCAAACTTCAATATTCTTACTAAGTCATAATGACCTGACATATTTACAATTTAAATAAGACGAAAAGATTTTAAGTTCAGTATTCTTGGAATATTTACTAAGTCTTAAATGATTAGACATATTTACAATTTAAATAAGACGCAAAGCTTCTAAGTTTGATATTCTCAGAATATTTCCTAAGTCCTAAATGATCTGACATGTTTACAATTTAAATATTACGCAAAGATTCTAAGTTTGATATTCTCAGAATATTTCCTAAGTCCTAAATGATCTGACATGTTTACAATTTAAATATTACGCAAAGATTCTAAGTTTGATATTCTCAGAATATTTCCTAAGTCCTAAATGATCTGACATGTTTACAATTTAAATATTACGCAAAGATTCTAAGTTTGATATTCTCAGAATATTTCCTAAGTCCTAAATGATCTGACATGTTTACAATTTAAATATTACGCAAAGATTCTAAGTTTGATATTCTCAGAATATTTCCTAAGTCCTAAATGATCTGACATGTTTACAATTTAAATATTACGCAAAGATTCTAAGTTTGATATTCTCAGAATATTTCCTAAGTCCTAAATGATCTGACATGTTTACAATTTAAATATTACGCAAAGATTCTAAGTTTGATATTCTCAGAATATTTCCTAAGTCCTAAATGATCTGACATGTTTACAATTTAAATATTACGCAAAGATTCTAAGTTTGATATTCTCAGAATATTTCCTAAGTCCTAAATGATCTGACATGTTTACAATTTAAATATTACGCAAAGATTCTAAGTTTGATATTCTCAGAATATTTCCTAAGTCCTAAATGATCTGACATGTTTACAATTTAAATATTACGCAAAGATTCTAAGTTTGATATTCTCAGAATATTTCCTAAGTCCTAAATGATCTGACATGTTTACAATTTAAATATTACGCAAAGATTCTAAGTTTGATATTCTCAGAATATTTCCTAAGTCCTAAGTGATCTGACATATTTACAATTTAAATATTACGCAAAGATTCTAGGTTCGATATTCTCAGAATATTTCCTAAGTCCTAAATGACCTGACATATTTATAAGTCGAATACGACGCCACTAGAATTTCCAAATTACAACTGCCGAAAAGGGGTTTTCGTACCTTGAGACTATTTCCTAGACACCCAAGGTGTGTCCTAGGTGACGGCCCTGCCAAGAAGTAGCCTCCATGATGAACAACATGAGTATTTATACGATTATACAAACTCAGAGAGGGGGATGAGGGGTGAATACAAGACACAGCGACGGGAGGGAGGGGTTAAAAATGTACATGCGTGGAGCTGGACGAACATTCTCGATGAATAACACTCTTTTTGCGCAGGCGTGCCACACCATTCCACACCCCGCCTTGAGGGATAGACCATTTTACTAGCTCAATGTTTTTCCTCGGTCAGACGATCAATATTTTTGTAGAGGCAAGTCGTCTTTATTCTTGGGTGTGGGAAACAACACGTTGGCGCAGAACAGTGGGGGACTTTTGGTGAGTTTTCTTGAGCTTAAAGTTTTGTTCTTTATTTTTGGAGCATATATTACCAATAAATGCTACACATCATTTGCGTCTGAGTCACGTCTTGTAACTGTGTAGTCAAATTGTACATTCTTTGATTAAACTATTTCAAAGAGTGTGTGTTATTTTAAGTGTTCTATTGAACAAACCCATTTCTAAAATTTTATATGGTTTCAAAACTATTAAAATGTAAAATTTCTAACTCAATAATAAACGCATATTTTAGATTATTAATATTTATTTTAATAATGAACCCTAAAAATATATTTCAACTGACCTCAAATTGTATGAAAATTATTTATATCTTGACCAAAAATCCCTTTATTGTGTGAACTTAAAACATATATATTTTTGTAATGACTGGTCGTCAACAGAAAGTTCAAATATTCACAAACAAATTAATTATAATTTCATATTTTTGTTTAAAAATTGGTAACCTGTATAGTGTTTACTTGCGTACAATACATACACATAGACCAACTAACAACTGCAAATAGCAAACTTCTTTTACATTTTTTAATCTCAATATAAATTCTAATCGAATCAAAATTGGTTTGACATACGTTTATTAGACTGTTATTAACGCAACTATTTTTTAAATAGATTCAATTAGAAATTCAAGCAGTCAATCTCATTTTGTTGATGCGCATGACAAAGTAATGTACAAAAATCAAAATCATTAAAAGATAAAATAAATATTTAAATAAATCTCTAAACAAAATGTAACTTTAATAATTACCTTGAGTTGACACGTTTAAAATCGTCAAAGCAGGATGCACACACATTTATCCACGGATTGTATTTATTATAAAAGGACTATTGTTTTTCCTTGTTGGTTTTAAGTAGCGATTAGAACCCCTGACTTAAACTATGAAGAGCAGAAGTCAATACCAACCAACAGCACTTGGGTATGGCCTTATCAAAATATCTTAGCTTTGAGAGAATACTTATGCAATTTCTTAAAATAATTCTTCCTATTTAAATAATTAATTAAATAAATAATGTAATTCGTTCAATTTCAATACACTTTAAGTTACTATACTATTTTTTTAACCAGAAATCAAACACCTGGCTCTTACATCAGAAGGTAGATGTTCTAACAACAAAGCTAAGGTGTCTTGTGATGATATCCAATATTAAAATGATTAATTTTAAATTATTTTTTAGGTTTAACATGTTCTTAAACTTATCGTTGTCGATCAGATTTATTCTGTCTCCGAGATGATCGTTTTTAAACACTGTTTAATCCTCATCTTCTTTCATTTCAAAATACTCAAGGAAGTCACTTGAAATGACTGACGGCCAATCAAAATTGTTCCCGCGCTGTCTCCAAGACGCACAGCTTCTATTGGCGTATCTTGTCAACACGCGGCGGACGTCTTAGTATTGGGATGAGTAGCTTGGCGTCACTTGAATTAGTTTCTTGAATGATTACTTTAAAGATGCTTAAGATTAAGGGTTTATATTTAAATAGAATACAAGGAAGCGTGAGTTAAGGAACATAATTCTACAGTTTTTATATAAAAAAAACTTTTTTGGACAAAATAAATAAAATATTACTTGAGTAGAAAAGTTTAGTTTAATTTTATAAGCATACTAATATCAACAGACCTTTTACATGCCATAATTGACGTGAGATTGACGGATTTACCTCCCCTTTGAAGGAAGTTGTGTTACGGATTTGTATAGTCGAAGATAAAAACCGTCAACACCGACTGGAATTGAGGTGAGCATTTTAACCCAAGACTACCGATCTCAACACCAACTGTTATTTTTTTATGAATTTAATGTACTACTGAATATATTATTAATTTGTTTTTGTTTCTCTTGATCAACTAGGATAAATTTCAACTTCAAATCTAATGAGAAACAACAGTAGATATTTCTACTTGAAATCCTAAGAGATATCTTAAAATTGTAGTAACGTTAAAAACATGACATAACTCTTAGCAAGATATAGCTAACTTAGAATTTTTTTAAATTCAGTGAGTGAGGTCTACTGTTTTCAGAACAATTAGTATCCAAGAGATTATTCAATTAATTATATGCAGGATCATTAGATATCTGATGGGTAGCACACTCGACTATAGCTCTTAAACTAAAGAGCTCAGGTCTAAACTTAATTACAATATTATTTACCATCCTTTTCTAAAGTGCATGCTCTATTTTTTAAAACTTCACTAGCCTAATTATGTTGATTAAATATGATAGTATAATTTTTCTGGTGCCTAACAACATATGGGCATCAGGTCACAGCAAACAAGCGTTATTATTTGATTGTTATGTTTAGCACCATGGATATTAACAGGATATTCTAAAGTTTTAGGTGTATGGAAGATGGTTTGAAAAGAAATGTCTCCACATTATCACAACATGTATTAAAAAATAATTTTTATATAAAATGAACTAATAAAAATAATAGGGATAAAACCTTTAATTACTTTTTTAGCACTGCGTTTTACTACACGTTCGTGTTCATCTTTAATTATAGTGGTTTATTTCAAGCCTATTAAAAATAATATTAATATGAAGGCTAGCTATAGTTATATATAAATGCTAAACCCATTATATATTAATAAACAAATGATAAAATATATTATGATAAAATTATTAATCTTAATTTCACTGATTGAAATTAATTCCTTAAAAAAATACCTATGCCTTAAAACTCGAATGATCTATCACCTCTAGTAATTAATTAAAAAATAATGATGCAATATTATGTATAGTAAAATACTAACTCTTTTTAGATCTATATCCTCAACGTACACGTCAAGGATTCAAACCTTAGATTACTATAACCAGATGATTAGTATGTTTGAAGCTGATGCCATATACAGTTTTACCATCAGTTTTGATATACATTAATTTTATTTTCGTAAGTTTAAATGTATCTATATGACTAAAAATTATTTAGAAGTAATGAAAAGATTATTCCTACAGTAAATTAGAGTATTATTTATTTAGTTGAAATATTTTTAAATAAACCCTTGAAATTAAACCCTACATTCTGATTTTATTTGAATAAATAGTGTTTAGTAATTATTAAATATAATTTAAATTCTATAGGCGTAGGTACTAAAAAATAATTAAATTTTAATATTTTATGTTTAGCTAATAAACTTAAAAGTCGTCTAAACACTTAAACATACTTAACTAGAAATAGAGATTCCTCTTCTAAGTGTCACTACAATGGTGAAATTCTCTATCCCCATTTTCGACCCTTCATAGCCAGGCTAAAAGGTGAACCTCATGTTACACCAGAAAAAAAATTCAAAAAAATACTTTCCGCGTAGCACAAAGAACTCATCAATATGGAGATGAACCAATCACAGATGCAAATTCATGAACCAGAATTTAATTTCTCCACGTTCTGCCGAAACCCCCCCAATCCTCTTTTTTTTTCAATTCTTGGTATTCTTCCCCATTCCTATTTCTCGCCTTCTTTAATACAGAAACACTTTTTTTTTTGTATGTAACACCCCACACTCTTTCTGCATCCAACTTTCTTATGTTTTTCCCTCTCTTTTCTTGTTTTTTACTTTTCTTTTTTAAATAATATAGTATTGTTTCTTAGAGTAGCGCATAGATTGGGAATAATGCTTTTTTTTTCATTTCTTGATTTGTTTTTAAGTGTTTTTTCAAATGTTTATTTCCTTTAGCTTCATCTACAGTTAGATAGAAACCTCGAAAAATGTCTAGATTTTCCTGAATATTCTGATTTCAAACGGTTAGCTGATAAAATAAATCTAGCATATGGTGACATTAGAACCAAGTAGTAATTATTTGAAATAATATACTATTGAGTTACTCCTAGAAGATAGTAATTAAAAATATTTTTATAAGATGCAAAGATATATTACTTAATTATCTGAATTGAAATTTATTTAGGAATACAAAAAAAATTAGAATCTATCTCGAAATAAAGTAACCCTAAAGATTGGACACAGGAATAAATACAGTCATTGTAAGAACATTATCCGACAACTTTTATACACGTCAAATATTTTTAACTTCTATTTATGTATTTATGTGGAAAAACTCCTATGGAAAGAGTCGGTAATTATTAATGGGTACTGAAGGAGTGTGATTTGAAAGGAAAGCCAATTGGGCAATCTGAAAGAAGCTTCTTATGTCAGTTTTAGCATGTTAAGAGGATGAGTGTGGATCGAGTGACGAAGCAAATATATGAAGGTATATTGTGTGTGGATCAAAGGGAAGGGGTAGGTCATGTAAGACGTGGCTAAATTTAGTAGACAAAGTGAGATAGAGAAACATTAAGCCCTGATTTTGGTTGGAAGAACAGTAGAGAAAATCAAAACATATTTCCTTGCGGCCAACATTGATAATATTTTCTTATATTATTTGTGTTATTTGATAGGTATTGATAATATCTATCAAAAGTAACATCTGCAGATGACATGACTTTATGTATGAATATATTAACATTGTTCTAGTAACTTTAGTTACTAACTTCTACTGTTCTTCCTACCAAAATTATACTAGATATGCACAGGTTCTTGCCTACCCCGTAAGGAAGCGACGTGATTAGGTATAGGCATATGATTATAGAATACACCAATCTAGGTGTTACGTTTTTAACTGTCAATCTTGACAGAGAATAAGAAATATCTATATGTCACACACACACACACATATATATCATATATATATATATATATATATATATGTGCCAATTTTAATGTTTTATAACCCATATTTATTGTTTATGACTTATTTAAAAATGAATGTGTGTTTGTGGTGGTTATTGTGTTATATAATTAGATCACCTTTTGAGGAAACATATCAATTATTTTAAAATGAATGGGCTAGACTTCAAATTTTGCAGATTTTTACAGATCCATTTCAGTGGCCGAATAGTCTCAAGGCAGGGATAAGCAAACTATGTCCCATGGGCCAAATACGACCCACCGATGTGTTTAATCCAGGCCATGGGACAAATAATTTAAATGTGTTGCGTTGTGAAGAAGGCTTTTTTTTTTAATACAACAAAACTTTATTTTTATAAAAATGCCAGGTCTCCACCGTTGTTCGGATTTCCACGTTAAACTGTAGGTCCTTCATTTCATCTCACAATCACCCTACCATTACACATTATCGTAAGTGCGTATAACCCAAATGGGTAGTAAGACGCGGTAATAATAATAATAATAATAATTTTTATAAAACCATGCCAAAATCAATATTTAGAAACGTGGTAAATTATGTCGAAAAATACGTGATATAGCTTCTTGCATCCTATTATTCATCCGAACAATTTGTTTTTAACAACAAAACTTAGTAAGAAGATATTTTAAAAACCAATATACTCATGAGAATTTATCTTCTATCTTGAGAATCACGTCCGCAAAAATTAATATAGTTCAGTGGTCAGCAACCGTTTAGTAGTGTTGTGCGGAAGTCATACTGCAAAGTCGCTCAGCGTGTCAACCAACCTAAACCCGCTAAATCTTTTATATTTTGATGACAGTTAACTAGGTAATTTTTTAAAACAACATTAAGTTGATCTTGTAAAATTTAAATGTGACAACATGTAAAATTAAATAAATATATGACTTAGGCTCTTAGAAGGTCATTGATTGTGTTTAATATATAATAAACAACAATGTATTTATTTTTCTATCTAGCTATCCGGACGATACGCATTTTGATACGCAAATAGGATATGAATGGGATAAAAAATAAATTGTATGAAACTCCGCACGGACTTTCTCGCTCTATTGTTTAAAAATTTAGATATTTACTCAAAACTCGTAATACATGTTAAACGAAATAATATACACTAGAAAACCCAAGCATAAATTGCACTATACTTACGTAAAACATTTTTTGATTTAGAGTCACGGTTTTAAATTTTTTATTTTTAAAGAATGTCCCATTTGTATGTTTGGACCAATAAAAATAATCGATTTTGGATCCACATGGGTCAACACTTCATACTAAAATTTCGAGTTCCAATTAACATTTTAACATTTTATTAGGTATTTTACATCTTCAGATCATCGCATTGTTATTCAATTCCTCATTTATAAATTTTTACCAATGAAAAATGTAAATATTGACTATTGAGTCTAAAATAAAGGGGATAGATCGTTGCTGCGCAAACATTTCTCCTAAGAGGTTAAAGGAAAACTAACACATTTTTGAGACACTTATATTTACTTACTCTATGGAATAACAGAATTATTGCGTTAAAACTTAAGTATTATCTCTCTACAACAAACGCTTACAAAATTGTATTAATATATTTTCCAATATCTCAGAAAGTATTGGTTTTATAAAAATATATTTCATTTAAAAGTGTGTTTTTTTTTTACTTTTAATAGTGCTATAAATATGCAATGGTATGTTATTTAGTATCTCAAATATTTGTGGAAATACAGAAATTTACGCTTATGTAAAAAAATAAAGTACCCTAAAATTCATTTTCATAGAAAAATGTAAATAGCTATTTTATTTATAATCTTAATCAACGCCTCGATACGATTTTTTTAAAAATCATTAGAGCCAATTTTAAAAGAATCGATTTTCTCTCTTTTCGCTTTTTATTAATTTACTCTTAATTTTAGGGTTAAACAGACACACAGACAGACGGTATTGTAACAACAACTTTTTAGGATTTGGGGGGTAATGAGACGACGTCATCCATCAACATTTCGGCTTAAATTTTTGTTTACTGTCGCAATACTTTACCTTGAGTGTTCAAAAAGTTAATATACAGTTAAAATGGTGTATTGCTTGAAATTTATTGGTTTTATAAAAATATGTTTCAAATAAAATATTTGTATTATAAATAGACTTCCTTATTTGCAATGATAAGTAATTTCATATCTCTAAAGAGTTACTGAGATATGATAAATAATAAATAATAGAAACCCTTTAAGTCATTTTGCCGAAATATTGGGAGTAGCCATTTTGTTTGGAATTATTGATATTTATAAACGAAATTTAATCAAAATCTTTAGAGCCGAATTTGAGAAAATATACTTTTTTCTCTTTTTTGCCTTCAGTAAACTACCCTTAATTTTAGGGTTAGATATTCAATTCCAAAAATCTTTCGCGGCAACCCTATGAAAACCCTAGGTACCAAGTTTTAGCCCAATCGGCAAAATAGTTTAGGCTCTAGTCGGAGATACAGACAAACAGATAAACAGACGGAAATTCAAAAACCACTTTTTCGCATTCGGGTGGGTCATAAAACGTTAAGATTCATCAAAATCTCGATTTTGTTTGACGATGACAATATTTTCTCTGCCTGTAAGATAGCGAGAAAGTAAAAAGTGAAATATTAGAGGATATGAACTCGCATTTGCTTGGAGGAAAAGTGGGAAGCACTTTATAAAAACCCACCCTCAGTGCACAGCACCAGCATTAAAACTCCAACCTCCATGTCAATGAAAAAATCAAACTATATGAACCTATGGAAAAGCCACATAAGAAACAGACTTTCGACCTTAACGTGGGTTTCGCTGCGCTCCTTTTGACAGCTTGAGTCCTTCAACACTGGGCCTCGCTAGTGTCACTGCTGGGTGATGATAGGACTTACCGCAGCAACCCTAGTGTTGGAAGACTCAACTTTTCCAAAGTAGTATATCCATTTTAACCTGGAGGTTGAGTGTCTAGGTATATTATTGGTCTGTGACCTAAGTCAGTCTGTGTACCCACTATTGTAAGTGAGATTTTATTGAATGTCGGAAAATAATCTGCTAACAAGTAATTTCCTAACTTAAGAAATATATATTCTTATTTTATTTTAAACTAACAAATAATAGTGCTGTGCTGAGTTAAATAATACTGTGCTGCAAATCTATTTTTGAACGTACATGCTATGCTCTCTAGCGGAAGTTAAAACAACTATCCTTATTCCTACACCACTACCCCCGTATTGTTAAAGTATGTGGGAACATTCTAGTTCTGACCCTTGTTATTATTTAGGGTTTACCTGTTCACAGGAATATAATTACATCCACACAGTTTCTTTTGTTCTTTCCCGTCGACCAAGACAATATAAAGTAACCACAGGTTTGACATTTTAATAGGTCTTTCAAATGAATTTATAATTGTAACCTTTCTTCCCCTTTCTCCCTAAAATATATATCCTTCCACGAGTTGGAAGTTCAACCATTGAAGAACGGAAAGTCTATCATATTAGCAGGAAGTTTGAAGGTGACAAAAAAAATCGTTTGTAAAAATAATAAAATAACAGTGGTATGGAGAGAAGAATGAGGCAGTATGCAGTATGGTAGAAAGAAAGAGGAAAGAAAAAAAAATAGTATAAAACGGTAATATACATCTGGCACGTTTAGTTCGGGTACTTTCCGCAAGCTGGTGCCACCTGCCCACACGGGAGCTCGTCGTTTACAATCACGGAGGAACCACCACAGGAGGGGTTGGTGGCTTTTGATGGTTCCTAAGACGCTACAATACTCTATGAAACTTGAGATGGGCTGGGGGGGAAAAAAATCTAGTTAGCGACGTTGGCTACTTGAAGATCTCGAAGCTATTTTGTGAAGCAGGTTGCATCTTAACTTGACGCACCTAAGCAGTCTAAGCACTATCACACTTAGACGCCAATATACAATATAGAAAGAGAGGAAAGAAAATGAGAAATTCACCCTGAAAGGGCTCTTGTATATGTACTGATAACACTTTCCCTCTTCCTCTGACGAGCTTACACAGTCATTTTAATATCTGCGCCTTGAAAACATTGACTTACTTTTAAATTGTATAATTTCCTTATTTTATATTATAGATATAAATATGCTAATATGAACTGTAAAAATATTCCTAAAAGCTATTTTCGTGACCAAGCCAAATACCCTAAACTATAGAGGATTTATAAACAGTATGTTTACAAATAAACTACTTAAAGTTAAAAACAATAATTTTTTTAGGACTATTTATAGAATTATTTAATGATGTGCAGTTTTTGTTTCAACGTTATAGATTTAAAACTCACTGAATAAAAAAACGTTGATTCACTATCATGGGAAATCTTATCTTGACCAGCCGTGACGTCATAGGTAAGCAACATCCTTTAGATCCCTATTTTTACAATTTTTTTAAGACAGCAATCTTTTTTAGCCAAATATAACAAAATATTTCTTCAGTAGATAATTTATTATAATTTTCTAATTATTATAATCTCATGAATACCTGTGAGAACTTCGTGGCATCTCACAATGATTAGAATACACCTTAATAAAACTATGCAATGTCCATGCCAGATATTCAAGTATTCTTGAGATTAATATGGATAAAAAATTAAACTAAATCTATCTACTGAAACCATATTTTATTTATTTTGAACAAAAGTTATTTCTTTTAATTCAGACTAAAAAAAACTACTGGTCTTATTCTGCATTCTTTTCTACATATTCTTAAGTATTACAATTTACCAGAAACTTTATTTTATATAAAAAAAACTTTGCCTACGTGATATTCCTATATAAAATAAAACCTTAATGATTCATAAACTCTAATATTACTAATGGCATTAATGAGAACAATCAATCATATCTTAAACTATTTTTCATCCCCCCTCCCTCCCATTTATTTGATGTGTTTAACGTGCACTTTATGAACCGGCTGGTTATATCAGCACACGACTTATAAACTAACTTAAATCTATAATAGAATCAACATCCAGCCCCCGGCCGTTAATACATCACTGTGAGATGAGAAACCCACATTTCACCAATAATAAATTTTTTGGCCATTCCAGGAATCAAACCCGGGACCCTTTACTTAGTAAACATACACGTTACCAAATGAGTTCAGGTGTTGGACCATATATATATATATATAAAGAAAAGGCCTGACTCAACAACGCTCAGCCCAAATCCTTGGACCTAAGAAGCTGAAATTTTGCACAGAGTTTCCCCTTATGATGTAGACAAGGTATAAGGCCAGATTTTTTTTAATTCCCACGGGATAGGGAATAAAGAGGATTTATATAATTACTATACTACAGTGGATAACGGGCAGCGTGGGGAGGAGGGTGGGGGTGGCGGCTTATACAATTCATATACCACAGTAGGTCACGGGCAACGCCGTGCGGGACTGCTAATCTTAAATATATTATTATTATTAGCACCGCGTCTTAATACCCGTTCGGGCTATACGCACTTACGCTAATGTTTAATGGTAGGTGTGATTGTGAGATGAAATGGAGGACCTACAGTTTAACGTGGAATCCGAACCACGGTGGAGGCCTGGCATTCCCCACATTCACAAGATGTCTTGTCAAAGGTGAAGGAAGGGTTTGGTAATCATATAAATCTGTGCCGGGACCGAGGGTTGAACCCCGGCCGCCAGCACAGAAGTCTGACACCTTACCCCTAGACCGCCAGGTCACCGACTCTTAAATATAAATATAAATATTGGTGTTGGACGCTTTTATACCCTCCTGGACTCTTCGCATTTCGAATAGCTAGTCTAATAGAATAAAGATCGGAAAGGTGGAAATTAGATTAAGTTTACTCACATTTGCAAGAGTGGGGTGGGGGTTAGGAAAAGCCACTTTATTACTCCATCTTGGAATTTGAACCATGACCAATGAACCATTGGCAGAAATTGAATATTTTTTAAATGTTGCTGTTGATTTGATTTTATCAAGCGCTACAATATAAATGTATGATGATTTTGTGATGCTAATAGAC
Organism: Timema poppense; assembly: GCA_902141375.1. Classification (NCBI taxonomy): domain Eukaryota; kingdom Metazoa; phylum Arthropoda; class Insecta; order Phasmatodea; family Timematidae; genus Timema; species Timema poppense. The sequence continues at coordinate 25,402 of CABFOV010002820.1, read as the reverse complement.
TTAAATTCGCTATTTAATAGTATCATATTGGTAAAAACAAATCAATTAAACCTTTTATAATAAATTCAAAATCATTTATATTTAGGATGTTTTCACCCAGGTAAGAACACTAAAAAGTAATGTAACTGTTAAAATAATACTACATATAGGCCTATTTTCCTTTTTAATGTACTACCCTGTAATGATTTGCATTCGGTACCAAGTGAGGTTACAACCCTGGACTGCTTTGGTTGTCGAATGGTCTAAGACAGGTTTTTTCAAAGTTTGGCCCTTAGACCACTGGTGGTCCGCAGCAGCTTATTAATTGGTCCACAGGATTACAGTAAGTTTAGTGATGATAAGTAATTAAAGCATATTGATCGCATATGACAAAAAAACTTGATTTTCAAATGGTGATACAATAGTAGTTGGCTAGTTCGAAAAATTGGATGATTCAATACGCACCATATTTTTTTTTGTAAATCAATTGGTAAAAAATAACATTTAATTCAAATTTCAAAAAGAAAAATTGGGATAATTCAAAGCCTATAAATTGTATTTTTTCTAGTTTGTACTCGTTTCAAACCTAGCTTAACAATATTTATTAAACCGCCCCATATGCTGATAATGTCAAATAAATATGGAGCTAGCCTATAGACACACAGTAAAAATAAAAGCGGGGAATTATGCACCAGCGGTGAGCAGGTATCTTAATGTATGAGATGTTTTGGGTCGGCTTTCATCAATTTCTGATTTAAGCCTGCAATTTTCATATGCTAATTTTTCCAATTTATTTTATATTTTGTATTTTAATTTTGTTTGTTTTCGGTGTATGTATTTATTGTGTAGGTGTGTTTTATATAGCATATATAAAATGTGTGTGATTATATGATGTCATATATTGAGGGTATTGATTTATTGCGTACCAGTTGTCTAAATAGGGGCCTACTGATTAAAATTGTTAATTTGAATTTTGGAAAATTTGAATATTTTTAAGGTCTCCCTGGAATTTCAAATTATAGTTCAACTGTAAATGAAATATTCATACTATGCTGTAATTATTTCCTCGATTGACAAAAGTCACATTAAAAAAGAAAGTATGTAGCAACCTTTTGTAAACAAATATTATACATTATTTATAAAAACATTATAAGGCTTAGAATGATAATAAAATAATCAAACAACAATTATTTAGTAATTCATTATAATTATGGGATATTATTTCAACCTTTAATTTAATATATTAATTTTTTGTCTTGTTTTTATAATCCTAAAATAGATTTTTCTAAAAGCATTTTTTTTCCCTGCATCATTTTCAACACACCTTTATCCTCCCAGGTGAGCCCCTCAGTGCGCATATTTTTCACCAAAACTTTGATAAACACCAGTGTTTATCAAAGTTTTGGTATAAGACGTATGCAATATGAGGTCATGTGATCTTCAGCTGTCACTTTTGATAACATATTATTAATACCTACAAGAAAACACTAATAATATTTCAGTAATTAACATGTTATCAGCATTGAACGCAAAATATTTGTATTTTCTAAAAACGTTCTACAAACTTCAGTTTGTAAGACAGTTATGGTAGTATATAATATATTCATATAGCCCAAACGGGTATTAATATGGGGTTACAGAAGTAAATCACAAGCACAAAGCGTTTATTTTTAAATTGTGCCTTCAAATTTTTTTTTCTTGAAGCCATGCCTGTTGTCTGTCCCTCCAAGACTTATTCTCAAAGTGTCTGTTTGCCTCCTGCTCTCAAGGTTTTAAAGTCACATTCTTTCCTGAATGGGAGCGCAGACGAATGTATATATAGGCCTATATATAAAAAAAAGCTGCAACTTTTGAGACAGGTGTGCCAGTTCGCATTTCCGTTTCATCTGTGACGTCATATACAGAATACAAGAACAGGTTTTAAAAAATACACGTTAAAAATCTTCCCTACAGAGTACAAATAAATAGTGGCAATATATATAAGAAGACAAGGGCCATTTATATTAATAACAACGTTGATAATCGAATGTATTACATGGCTTTTTTTTTAATTTTTTATTTTATTTGATAGTTTTATTAAAATACAGCTCAAATTTTTACAAAATCAAGACCCAAAATTTGGAATTTTTAAGAAGTAGTCCTAGAAAACAATGTCAATTCAAATATTTAAACTTTTATGATGATATTTGGTCCAAAAAGACATAAGAATACTGGGGAGAGAAGGAGGTTACATAATGTTGAGTTACATAACTTATAATCATCATAATACATTGTTAAGCTAATCAAGTCTAGTAGATTATGATGTGTAGGACATACAGCGGTAATGGGAGAATCTAGAACCTTGTTCAGAGTAGTGACTGATAAACATTGTTAAGCTAATCAAGTCTAGTAGATTATGGTGTGTAGGACATACAGCGGGAATGGGAGAATATAGAACCTTGTTCAGAGTAGTGACTGATAAACATTGTTAAGCTAATCAAGTCTCGTAAATTATGGTGTGTAGGACATACAGCGGTAATGGGAGAATCTAGAACCTTGTTCAGAGTAGTGACTGATAAACACAATGGGAATATACCATTGGGAAGACCTACAAGCAGATGAAAGGATAACATTAGAATGGACCTGAAAAAGATAGGATGTAATTCGAACCACAACTTTCCCCTTTTCTTAATCACACCCTACATAATGAAAATTAATTAAATGTGTTAAAACTGTTTACTTTCTGCAAGGTCAATTTAATCTAAACTCCAAGTGAGTAGGGTATGTTGCTAAATGTTAGTTAAGTAAAACTATGTCTTGGGTAAAGTACCTTAAAACGTGACACCATCTTTTTAAGTGTTTATAACTAGACATGTCAGTGAAAATGTATTTTAATGATATTCAAATATTCTGAGCCATTAACATGGTTGTAAACAATCAATGAAATTAATGAGAACCAATCCAAATGAATGACCATATAGTCGCAGTTTTTTCGTGTTTTTTTTCGGTGGAGATGAGTTGTTCTTGCCTCAAGTCGAGAGCTGTCAGTCTGTCAGCCAACGCTCGAACAAGATGGATCACTGATCCAGCATCCTTCTCTCTCTTCCCGCCTCCAGAAACTCTGTCTTTAGTGACACAGCCGCATAACACACTTTTCTAAGAGTCGCGTGTTTGATCCTCTGTTCTTCAGCCAATAAATAATAACTTCCGAAAGAAGTTTATGGACAAGAATATATTTGTGTACAAAAAAAAAAACCTATATCTGATAAGAACAAAATTACGTTATAAATTTGTTTTAAATGAACAATCGGAATATATGGCTGTTAAAAATAGAGAAGAAGTAAAACATTTTAAACATAAAATAATATTTAAACATTTATATATATTTATTTGACACATTTTAACATTTAAAAAATAATTTACTTGCAAAAAAAAAGATGTTTTAGCTATTGGTAGCATTTTCTCATCAATTCTACTTTCATTATTTTTCCTGCATTTTACACATGAAACATTTAAGGGTTTTGGTACCAACCAAAAGTGGATTTTTTAAATTATTTAAGAGTTTCAAGGAGTTATCAAACTATCGTGTCTATCTCTTAAGACAAACCGTTGTCCAAGAAAAATGTACAACCTGGTTGTATCTTGCTTCATTACATAATTAATATATAATCGAATATACTCTAGAAGAGAAAAATCCAGCTTAATGTAGAGACAAAATTAAACCCATCACCGTCTAGTTATGTTCTTCACCGATGAGCAGTTGTGATAATTAAACCATCTTCGATTTTTTTCTTTTTTTTTCCTTGAGGTCTTTTGAATCGCTTCTATCCAGAAGGGGCGAGACTTCTCCCCTCCCGAAAATCCCTCATCCCATCCCCTTCCTCCCCTCCACCAAACGAATGTGGCGGACCAGATACAGAATAAAGCACAATGGAACTTAAAGTTCGGTTTTTGTATCCCTACTCCCCCGGAACTACCTCCCTCAAAAACCTTAGCCACCCCGTTTTCTCCATCTCCCAACCCCCCCTTTACCCAACTCTTTTCACTCTCTCTCCCAAAGGACTCATGCTCTGCAACACCGCCGCTATACAAACAAAACCCTTCCAGCTTTCACTACAAAACTCTCTACCCTTACCAAATACAATAAAATAAAGTAGTATGCCTATTTATAGTTGTGACGTACGCCAGAGAAGATTTCCCTGGTCATAACAGAGTTTTTTCGATCAAAAACAAGAAATCTTGATATATATAATACTACGGCTAAAGTCAGAGCCCAGATAAAGTAAATATTATCCAGATAATGTTGACGTTATCCTAAATACGTAGATAATGTTGAGTGAGAGGTGATTCAATAATGTATTTCAAAATTTATCTAGATAATATTTACATTATCCACCTGCACTTGGATAGTAGCAATTTCTATGGTTGAGGCTAGGTTAGGTTAGGTTATGTTGAAGTAATATGAAGCATTAAATTAGATATTTCGAATTTTAGTGCGTAGTTACGATCCAATCTCGAAATATTGTTTCGAAATAAAATTCGTATTGAAACGGGCTTAGTTTTACAAATATCATTCCACGTTATCTGAGTCTTGCTGGCTAGTGTCGATATTATCCGCATAGTGTCATAAATGAGATATATTACTACTTTTTATCTCTGACTTTACCCACCGCACCTGGCTAATGCTGACATCTCCTGACTAATCACGGCGCTATCCAGATTTCGCACATTACACATAACGTACACATACGATTCATAAATAGTTATTGGATTATTCACCCATCGAAATATATATAAAATGTCCACATATAAGAGAATATTAGTAAGCTTCCTTATCAATTCGATATAGTGTTCGTCACGGTAATAAATCATAATCTTTAAATTGTATGATGGTTTTCCTCAAATAACAGGAACATTGTATTGACGAGGCATTTAAAAGCCTCACAATTTATGGAAAAAGATCTCTATTTAAATCAGTTGTTTTTGTTCTATAAATGAAACGTTACCCAGGGTACATCATACGCGGCTATCTACAAGTCGTACCTTCAATGAGATGATGTGATGATAGTTATTAAGATATTATGGAGCCGGGGTAAGTCTTAACCTAACTTAAACCTAATTAACCAAATCCTGGTGACTATTGGGATTATTAGCCTTGAGGTAAAACTACCAAAGGTACCAGCCAATAATCGAATCCGGGACCTTCAGTCTCGCAGCCAGGTTCACTGACCACTACACCACGGGGCCGGTTATGATCCTATCTTATAAACTACACCACAGTGGAAACTAAAGAGTTTTTCATTTTCTCTTATATTCCCATTGCAACTATTGTCTTTTGTATGATGCGTTTCACTCTTTTTCTCCTTTATTCAGAACGAAGTTGTCTTAATTCAACAGTGACAAATTTGCCAAACAGCACTTGGTCATCTCGAGGTTATTTAAGACGGTCATTGCGTCTTTCATTATATTTTAATCTTCATGAAACCGTGACGTCATTTCTTATTTCCTGTAGATTTGATTTTCTTAACATTCTCAGATGTACTTGGTGAAACTGACCTATCTTGATGCTATTTCGTCTTAATGTGATGCTATTTCATTTACTTCGGGGTGATTCTCCTGAAAAACATAAATAAAAACAGTTACTGAAACCTTTGCGATTTCCATTAATACATTATTTTATTATTTACAGTTACCGGATTCTATAGAGGAGTGGGGAAAATAAGCAGGCAGTTTTAGTGAAATTTGGAATTTTCCAAACTATGTAGGTACACTGGATCGTAAGCACGTGGTAAAAAGGCCAGCCTGTCTGTTAAACAGATTAACAGTCACACAAAGCACTCTCTGAGCCTAGAGTTAGCGAGAAAGTAAAAATTACAGGCCATATAATTACTTACCAAGTGTATCTGACTTCCAATAGTTTTCAAACACTCGTCACTCAGAGTATCCAGTCATAAATTTTAAGTCATAAAAAACTCCCATGTACGGGTCCACATATCATCTACTCCATCCCCACTCATCTTTTTCTTCTTCTTTCTCTGTTCGGAATTCATCTGACATTAAGGATTATGTAATTTCCTGTTTAATTCTGCGACAATTAGTTCCATAAAATTGGCAATTGTTTCTATGGCTTTAGCTTTCTGCTGCCTGTCTCTATATTCTTTTAAGGAACAATTACACAACACAGGGAAATAGTTAACTTCTAACAAATCTGATGATGTACTATTAGGAGATTTTAACTATAATATTATTGGACATACAAGATTATTTTTTGTTGTAATTAATGAAGAAATATAATTTGAAACCCATTATGTCTGACGAGTCAATGACAAACAACGATAGTACGCAAATAGATGTAATTTTCAGTAATATGACAATTACCAGATTTGGAGTGTACTAAAGTTGTTTTTCAGACCATAACTGCGATTCTATAAATTAGTTTCCCAAACTTTGATTTCTTTATTATCTGGAAATACATAAAAATATATTGTTTATATTACTAAAATTAGAGGTCAAATCTTCTGTTTGATTTTCAGGTTTTACTACTCCCTACTACTTTAATTTTACCTTTATACAAGCAACCAAAAAAAGTCGAAAGGTTATTATTCACAATAATTCATATTACACTTTCACATTCTTTCATTAGTAATTGATTTCTTTGATTTATTTTTACTTCCGTCCATTAATTTTTAGTAAATACCTTTTTCACAAAATGGAACATGTAAAGCATATCCCAGTTTCCACGCGTTCAGCAAATGGTTCAAATCTCATTTTATTAAAGTCTTTGAGATATGGAATTGTTTGAAATTATCTTTGGTGGACAAAGATGCGCTTCTTTTCTCATTTTTTCTATATCAATGTATATTATTTTATTCGTGTTCTTATGTGGAATGCGGATGCTACAATGTACATTATTCTGCTCAGAAATCTTACTAATATCTAGTAGATTTATCTTTATTTTAAGATAAAATGAAAGAGAAAGTCTGTGCGGTGCACCGTATCATTTATTTCTCTTGTACTATTTTCTTCAGTATATCGGATGCTTTAATAGAAAAAATTCGAAAATATCAGTGTTTGTGGAACACGTCTATTACTGTCTATTGTCTATTTGAGCAAAGGTAAAGTATCTATCTTCATCAGAATTATCACAGTCCCACGGTAAACTAGTAACACCCCCCAATCTTTGATGAAGACTGGTGGAAAACGGCCACAGCATAGCTTGCTGTGTCCCCCTCGCCGCCAACCCTCCCCACAGTGCAGTGCAGTTTTCTGTGTGGTCGAGGCAATAGAGTATTAAATTTGTTAAATTATTCATCCAAAGGAAAATAACCCCACACACATTGCAAGTTAAAACCAGACTAGGTAAGTTGTAGGTAGAGCCCGAATATTGATGTGACTACAAATCTTCATCCTGCCAATTAGAAATGTGAAAAGCTAAATTTCGGCAAATTAGGTTTTTGGGACTATATTTCTGGTTTTAATCTTACATAATTTGATGAATTCTACATATTTTCAAAGATATTATATAAAATTATCTTGGGGAAAATACTTTGAAATTATGTGTCACTAATTTTCAGGCCAACTATACTTTCATAAATAAATAAATGTATCCAGTGAGGGGATGGCAGTGGGTAATGTCTAAAAGTCATGTAAGGAGGCTCGTAAGAGAGAATCACTGTCGCAGCAACGTATACTCCATTCACGGTAGGAATTATTCTCTGAAAGGTCTTTTTTCCTACCAATATCCTACTATATAATATATTTCTGGTAGGGAAAAAGGCCTTTCAGAAAACAATTCCTACGGTGAACGTACTTTTAGCTTTGTGTTGAGGAGACGTTTAGCGTGCCGTGAAGGAGAGAGAATGCAGCGTTGCCTGTTATTGAGTGGCATCAGCAGAGCGTCTAGCTCGCGGCGTGTTAGATTGTAAACACAAGTCAACGAGTTGTAGAGACAACAATTATTAGATTTGATTAGCATATTTTCCCGTCATTCTTTGGTCAAGAGAAAAAAAACATATATAAAGTGACAGGGCAAATGAAAAAAATGACGAAAATGGAACCCAAAATCAACCAAGGAAATGTCATTTAAAGTTTGTCACAGTAATTGGTTGGTCTTTTGAAAAAAAAAAAAAAA
>CABFOV010002819.1:62904-76778 GCA_902141375.1 Timema poppense | reverse complement strand
CCCTAGTGAAGCTATGAGAGGCCCTGCAAGTCTCTAGTTGTTATACAACACTAAAGGGGCCCTAGTGAAGCTACGATAGGCCTTGCAAGTCTCTAGTGGTTATACAACACTAAAGGGGCCCGAGTGAAGCTATGAGAGGCCCTGTAAGTTTCTAGTGGTTATACAACGCTAAAGGGGCCCCAGTGAAGCTATGAGCGGCCCTGCAAGTCTCTAGTGGTTATACAACACTAAAGGGGCCCTAGTGAAGCTACAATAGGCCCTGCAAGTCTCTAGTGGTTATACAACAGTAAAGGGGCCCTAGTGAAGCTACGATAGGCCCTGCAAGTCTTTAGTGGTTATACAACACTAAAGAGGCCTTAGTGAAGCTACAATAGACTCTGCACTTCTCTAGTGGTTATACAACACTAAAGGGGCCCTAGTGAAGCTAAGATAGGCCCTGCAAGTCTCTAGTGGTTATACAACACTAAAGAGGCCCTAGTGAAGCTACAATAGACTCTGCACATCTCTAGTGCTTATACAACTTGCTTGTAAAAATGGAAACACACCTTGAGTTTTTTAATCAAAGATCCAAGCTCTAATAAGATGAAACTGAGTAGATTGGGTTTGAACTAAATGCTTTACTATAAATTCGTATTCATTCCTATAATGGAATTAATTGGCCTATTTTTTTCCCATCATGTATTGCTACCTTTTCAGGTTATACACATCTATAATAATCACTCAGTTGGTCTACAGCTGAGAGTAGTATTTTGGAGGTAATATACCCACATTTCTGTGGGAGGAGAGTGGGGGAACCATTTTGAGCAGGGGGAGAGGGGGTCCTTTCAAACACTGATCTTCCCATCTTCAACAGGTCAGTCTAACACGAGAGTGGCACCTTAGAATGCTAGGCCGCTGAAGAAGATTAATTAATTACTTAAACTTAACCACATACAAAGTGGTGTTTTTTAATATCTACATAGAAAGCGTCCATCTCGAATGAGTAATAAAATGTACTGCTAAGAATATTACATAGACAATGTTTTCTAGATAATTGAAAGGCTCGGGATTAGATAGTCGTATTCCACATTCCACTCGAACTGAGATAAAGGGGGAACCTTTAGAATAATTACACAAATATATAGCACACTTTACTGTATTCTCTGCCATTTGTTTTACAAACAGATGATAGATGGTGTTGGAAGACGTGGATTTTTTTTTTCCCCCTCCAGAAATCTGGCTTAGGACTATTTGATCCCAAGCCGTTCAATTAATAAATAAATAATTTGGCACTTAGTTTTAAATTATTGCAACTTAAAAAATAAACATTTTTGTCAAATAAACCATAACACAAACCTGTGGTTGTGTGTGGCACTTTGGTTGATTGTTTAAATTTGTAAAATTGACAATATTTGGTTGCCAACATTATTACCTTTTATTTTAAATAATATCAATGGGAAAGTAAAGTCCAGCTTCAACATCATCATTGATAACAAATAAATGATTATAAAATGGTTTTTGTGTCTTCAGGAATAAGATAAAGGATATATTTAATACCTGCTGGCTTAGGACATGCTGTTGCTTTGCCCTCAGGCGAAAGAGAAACAAGACTTCCCCCTCCCAAATATGGTAGTTGTTAAACAATCACATACTATTTTACTAATGCCCATTTCAGAGTGTCTTTAACTTTCATTTTATTTTTTCGGTCACAGTTCTTCATTATATAAAATGATAAATACATAATTTGACTGAATTCTACATATTTTCTAAGTTATTACATAAAATTACATATTTTGTATTTTTTTTTTATCATGGGGAAAATACTTTTAAATGATGTGTCACTGAATTTCAGGCAAACTGTAATTTCTTGAAGAAATGTAGGCCCTATTCATTGAAGGGATGGCATTGAGCCAAGTCCAAGTCTGTATCCTGGCTCGTCAGGAAGGATTAGAGTTGCCCTAATGTAACTTTGCGTCTTGACATTTCTTGTGCTGTGAAGGGGAGAGAATGCAGCATTGTCGGATAGTGGTCTCGGCAGCACGGCTCTCGCGCGGCGTGTCAGTTTGTAAACACACTCAACTCTGGACCTTATTAGTTCATTTCCCCGTTCTTCTTTGGTCGGAAGAATAAATTGATATATAAAGAAGCAAGGCAAAGAACAAACAAAGAAAATGGAACCCAGAATCAATCAAAGAAATGTAATTTTAAGTCTTTCACAATAATGGTCTTTTGAAGAGCAAACAAGACCAAACAATTCTTTAGTGTAACATTAATACCGGCTAATATGTCAAGACCGACCGTTTAACCGCAGATAGAAAATAATAATTCTAGGAAACCGACCTTGATTTGTTTCTAAATAGCCGCCAACAATGGGGTCTCGTGGAAAGTTGGCGGTGTTTGTATATTTAGAATGGGCCTATTTAATTTATGTAAAACATACTAATTTAGTAATAATGCAATATAACTTGTTAGAACAGTAATTATTATACACAGTAAAAAGAGTGTTTTTCTATTACTTCTTTCAGAAATTTGCAACCATAAAATTTAATTTAATCTCACGAATAAATGCATATTTTATTAAATTAAGATGGGTAAAGAACATTAATTCATTGTTACATATTTTAACTGATTTCGCTACATATTTTTAAATCAATTTAGGCCACATAAAAATCCTGGTTCCAGATATTATAAATATCTTAAAAATAACACATAGTAAAATGTTATTATTGTTGTTTGTATCTCCCCCAGGGCCCCAGTAGATGCCAGCACCTGCCACCATGTCTCGGGGCTATTCGAAAGTGTACAACCGCAAGTCCAATATGCTATGTCCAGCGAGCATACAGTTCGATAAGTTATTCAATGAGAACAGCAACCGTCCAATTGCCGCCAAGTCTGCCGGGACCGTGGGCAAATGGGGAGTCATATCATGCACCTCGCTCAGGAGTACCAACTACAACGGTGAGTGTGTGTCACTGTAGGGCTGCATCACTGAAGACTTATACTACTGTAGGTCTGCGTAACTGAAGGCCTCGACTACTGTAGGTCTGCGTAACTGAAGGTCTATACTACTGTAGGTCTGCGTAACTGAAGTTCTACACTACTGTAGGTCTGCTTAACTGAAGGTCTATACTACTGTAGGTCTGCGTAACTGAAGGTCTATACTACTGTAGGTCTGCATAACTGAAGTTCTACACTACTGTAGGTCTGCTTAACTGAAGGTATATACTACTGTAGGTCTGCATAACTGAAGTTCTACACTACTGTAGGTCTGCTTAACTGAAGGTATATACTACTGTAGGTCTGCTTAACTGAAGGTATATACTACTGTAGGTCTCCATAACTGAAGGTCTATACTACTGTAGGTCTGCGTAACTAAAGGTATATACTACTGTAGGTTTGCATCACTGAAGGTATATACTACTGTAGGTCTGCGTAGCTGAAGGTATATACTACTGTAGGTCTGCGTAACTGAAGTTCTACACTACTGTAGGTCTGCGTAACTGAAGTTCTATACTACTGTAGGTCTACGTAACTGAAGGCCTTGACTACTGTAGGTCTGCTTAACTGAAGGCCTTGACTACTGTAGGTCTGCGTAACTGAAGGTATATACTACTGTAGTTCTGCGTAACTGAAGTTCTACACTACTGTAGGTCTGCTTAACTGAAGGCCTTGACTACTGTAGGTCTGCGTAACTGAAGGTATATACTACTGTTAGGTCTGCGTAACTGAAGGTATATACTACTGTAGGTCTGCGTAACTGAAGGTATATACTACTGTAGGTCTGCATCACTGAAGACTTATACTACTGTAGGTCTGCGTAACTGAAGGTCTATACTACTGTAGGTCTGTGTAACTGAAGTTCTACACTACTGTAGGTCTGCATAACTGAAGTTCTACACTACTGTAGGGCTGCATAACTGAAGGTCTATACTACTGTAGGGCTGCATAACTTAAGGTCTATACTACTGTAGGGCTGCGAAACTTAAGGCCTATACTACTGTAGGTCTGCGTAACTAAAGGCCTCGACCACTGTAGGTCCTTATAAGGCCCATTGTGAGCTTTAGTCGGGGAAATTTGTATTTTTGAATCTGGGAGAAATTAAATAATCTTATTTCCGTGGTTTTGTGGCCATCCTGTGAACTAAGGTTCCCTCTCCCCTGTTGTTTGAAAGGAGTTATGTAGAATGTTCTCCCGCTTCCAGAACACGATGGGCTGCATGGAAGCAAAGCTGTACCTGTTAAACCAGCCGTGGCCAAGCCCAAGAAGTTCTTCAAGAGCCGCAACATTGACGCAGCTACTCCGCTTGATCAGCCAGGGCCCCTGAACACCTACAGGAACACCAATCACAACACAGGATATGCCTCCCATCAACCCGCCAAGAAGTATGGGCGTGCCAACTACGGCGGGACGAGAGGGTCCGCTCCGCCAGCGACAAGTGCAGCCAAAAAGTTCTTCACTTCCTCCAACCGGGCCGTGCCGCCCCTCGATGAGCAGACCGAGGCCATGAACCTAACCAGCCCCACCAAACCGCCCCCCAGGGAGGAAAATAAGCCCCCTATCGTTATCCGGATATTCAAGGGGACGGCTCAGCTGGTGAACGAGGTCAATGAGACAAAGGACAGTCTGGTTCTGACCCACCAGCAGCCCCCACCACCTCCCGAAACCAAGTGCACGCTGAGGATCACGAGACGACGGAACCTCTCTGAGGCCAACAGTGACTTTGAGTACGTGTCCTCCCTTGGGAGCGTCGAGTCGTCTGATCGAGTGACTCGCTCCAGCGATTCCGCCACATCTCCGCCTCTCTCGAAGAGGAGCAGGGACCACACTGAAGAGGAGCCGTCGAATCAGGACCCGGATGAACAGGCGAGCGATGAGGAGGAACCGCCTGCGTCACCTGTGGGAAAGGAACAGGACCCCATTGAAGAAGTTTTGTCGAGGATGCACGAACGTGACAGTGTTGGTAGTACTGCAAGTGAGCAGGTTTTGGACAATACCCCAAGTGTGGAGGTTGATGGTTCCTCAACTCATGTCGACACTCAAGAGGACGAGAATCTGGAACAGACGCTAGGTTCCGCCACTCCGCCACAAGAAGCGGCTACCCCTCAAAACGCGGAATCTTCCCAAGAAACTGTTGTCATCTCGAGCGAGCTTGAACTGGAAGATCAAGAAAAACTCAGGAAGGCTAATGAAATCCTCTCCAGCACCTACGTTGACTTCAACTCCGCATCTGAGAAGCTTCTGCGCCCAGACACACCGACGGCACCCGCCAACAAACTTTTCCTCGACCACAACTGGTTCTCAGACAGCGAGGACAGTAACAGTATTGCGGATCAGATCAACACGATCGCCTCCTCCCAGGAAGCGGACTTTCAGGCCAAGAAGGCCGAGGATCCCGAAGAGAGGGATGCCCCAAAGGACTTTAGCCAGTCCTCGTCGTTGAGCAAGTCGGAGTTCTCTTCTCAGGAGCTGGAGAGCGGGAGCAGTGAAAGAGCCGGCTCCCCATTCCAGAAGAAGGGCAGCATCTTCAAGAGCCGCTCGCTCCTGTCCAACGGCAGTCGTAAGCGCCTGGCCCTCTACAAGCACAAGTGGTCAGACGACAAGGAGGGGGGGAGCAAGGCCGGGGGTAACACCTCCCCCTCCAGCACCATTCCCTCCCAGCAGACTTCGTCGACTACCTACAGCGACTTTGAGGAGGAGTTTGAGCCGGACAAGCTGACGAGAGTGACCTCGAGACCGGCGGCCGACTCTGATCCACTTGATGAGCAGGAGTCCATCACCAGCGTCAAGTGCCCCAGGAAGGCCAAAGGGGTGAGTACTTCCAAACAATATAACATTTGAACTCACTTCTAACCAGATTAACGGAACCTATAACTTTATATTACATAGACATTTAATAAATTAATAAGTAAAAATAAACTAACGAGTGAAAGTTGAGGGAAGAAAGGGGAAAAGATATGGGTAAAATCCAGTCCTAGAAGATGGGTTCGTCTTCCTTTTTTCTGGCTGCTAAAGTATAAATGGTCAAATGCACATCTTTATATACTGCCATTATTGACATATTATATTTTAATTATTTTAGGGGCGTACAAAATCCACTTTTCAATTTGATGTAAATTGAAACCCAGCCATTGTCGGCAGATTTTTCCTGAGCGATAAAAATCGTAAGCACAACTTTCTCTGGAGGGGAAGTAAAGCCGTCGGTTCATGTCAATTGTGGCGTATTAAAGAACCCTACAAGATGTGTGAAAATACCTTTCCCGACGAAATTTGTAGGCTTTATCACTCTCGCTCATAGAAATTCTTGTGTGCTGTTATAATAATTCCGTTCAGAAGGGGCAACGCTGGCTTGTAATCCAGTATTGCCAGGAGGTCCCAGGCTCTAATGACACTGTAACTTTGTTCTAGTTCTACACAGTGGTCCGGAACGTAAAGAAGGCTCACCAGATCCAGGAGTCTGGAGAGTTCCAGGAGTTCAATGACGATGTCGAGTATATCCTGGATGCTCTACAAGACAACAACCCCATAGGCACGAGGTAAGGCCCCTCGAGGATGACAGTCCAGTACGCCTACCCTTCAACTCGGCCTTTATTATCCTATTGTCTGATTTCAACTCCTCCAGAAATGGCTAAAGTACGTTAATTAGTGATAGCAATTTGACTCGAATAAAATGCTCCAATATAGATGACTTCATGGGAAGCTTCGTTGGCATTGTGAATGTATATTTTTTTATAAATTTGTCAATCCAAATTACAAATATTGGTCCTAAAGAATCGAAAAAAGTATAAAATTAAAATGATATCTGCCCGATCCCCCGACCTAGGTTTCATTCTATCGGAAATCAGGGAGGAGTGTGAAACTCGTAACGCAACTTCCTAAAAGAGGAAACCAAAAAAACATAAAGGGGATAAAATGGAGATTTAAAAACCATATTGTGTTCATTCCCTCTTATATGTTTATATCCACCTTTCCTATACATTCTTCCAAATTAAATACAATTACCTCATAAATCAAAAAGAGGTTTTCCTTATAGAGCTTAATTACAGCTATAATTATACACTCGTTGAAATTGTGCAATGGAATGTTGATGGTCGAATGACCTTAAGGGACTATACTCTAATCGGCAGATGAGCTGATCAGTGATTGGCGCTGGCCCAGCTCTAGTGATAAGGTAACCCCTGTCCACTTATACAACCAGTCATATGTGTTGGGTTTGTGTGTAGGTGCCTGTCGGCAATAACCCTGG
The DNA here is from genome assembly GCA_902141375.1 of Timema poppense. NCBI lineage: Eukaryota > Metazoa > Arthropoda > Insecta > Phasmatodea > Timematidae > Timema > Timema poppense. The sequence goes on along the minus strand of CABFOV010002819.1, from coordinate 69,556 downwards.
CGAGCAAGTGCATGGCCCCGGCTTTCAGAATGCACGTCAGGGCCCACGGGACGGTCACCAAGTTCTTCAAGTCCTTGCACGATGCCACCAAGGATCAGGTTTGTGCCGGCAACTATCTTCATGGAAAACCAAATACCCGATTGGACTGAATATAATACAGCCTCGCTCATAATATGACTCTAAAATTTCAAAGGTGTTCTACTTGAAACATATTTGAAAAATAAAAAGGTTTCGAATGTACCTCCGACTAAAAATTGATTACCAGCTTGGTTCTTGGGCTGATTTGTTTGTTGTACCTCGCGTATTGCTTTTAGTTTAAAATTCATATTGTAGGTTCTTTTCATTCTCTTGTTTACGTTAAATGGCAAGGAAGCCTCCTTTTCAACACGATCACCCACTTAGGCTCATTTTAAGATCAGTAACACCGCACGGATGCAGGCACTGACGGACTTAATAAGTTGCCACCTTGTTGAATATAAATTTCCTTTCAGAGCCTGGGTCTGTGTACCGCGACGGTAATGTTTGTCCTGAGCCAAGATCGGCTCAATATGGACCTGGATCGGCACAGCCTCGAGCTTATGCTAAACCTGCTCGAGTCTGACGCCAGCCACCGCAACGCTCTTGACGACTGTGGCATGTCGTCATCGCAACTGCACAAGAACAAGCAGAAGGTTCGGGAGCTATGCGCCGAGATTAAGAGCCAAGGACACGCCAACCATCTCAACATCGACAATATCACGGCAAGTATCTTGACAACTGAAAGAAGGGGGAAGGAGGAGATAAGGGCTAGGGATGGGGCCCTCGAATACTTAAGTAAGAGTCACAAACTCGAGGCTCAAATTAAAATGTTTTACGTGTTTTATTTGAAAATTCTGAACACTTGACACAAATTTACAAACGCTTCAATATTTCGACGTCAAGGAATTAGTAATTGTTGGACAAAATAGGAAGTCAGCTTCAATGATGCCAACTTGGTTCTGAAATATGAAATCTTCTCAAACTCGATTCCTCGATTCTTAGCTCTCAATAAAGCTGACAACTAAACAAAACAACACCGTTCAGAATAGGTAAAAATCGATTATCTCTCATATTAGTTTAGTTGCTGTTTCACTTGAATGCCGGCAAATTGGAAATATACCTTATTGCCCCGAATATAATAGAGACCTAACATTTTGAGGAGTTCTGAATGAAAAAGAAATGGTCTCGAATAAAATAGGACCTGACATTATGACAGCAACACGAGGTAAAAACTGAACAACTTTGACACACTCTTTTTAAAGTAAAAGTTATGCTACCATGCTTGTACTTACTGTGAACTGTCCTCTTTGTCTCCAGGTCGGCCAACTCGCACAGCAGTACACTAGAATGCCACCATACTTGTACTTACTGTGAACTGTCCTCTTGTCTCCAGTTCGGCCAACTCGCACAGCAGTACACTAGAATGCCACCATACTTGTACTCAGTGTGAACTCTCCTCTTGTCTCCAGGTCGGCCAACTGGCGATGGAAACTCTGTTGAGTCTGACCTCTCGCCGTGCCGGAGAGTGGTTCAAGGAGGAGCTGAGGACCCTTGGCGGGCTGGAGCATATCGTCAAGACGATCTGCGAGTGCTGCCGGCAAATTGACGACTACGTGGTGGAATGGACTGACGCCCTACTCGACAAGCTCAGGAAGGTGGACCGCTGCTTGAAAGTTCTAGAGAATGTGAGTACCCGGGCCCAACTCGCTTCCCTGACGCCAAATTATTAAATAAAGAGAAATGTATAGATAGCTTATATCACTCGTTAAAAATAAAAATTTCACAAGCCGATGGCTCTGACTTTTACTGTAAAATATACCACAAGCCAACCTGACTTTATTATAGAAAAGAACATACATAAAAATGATAGAACAATCTGAAACAAATGTTTCATAGATAACGGTTTGGAGATTTTTCATGTACAACCTAACGGAATTTTAAAAATAATTTAACCAAAAGCTTTGAAATTATTTTATTTTGGTTTGAATTTGGAGGGATATCCAGCACACTAACCTTGGTGATACTTGAGTAGAAATTGTAGAGTGTAGACTGCATTTCAACCAATAGCATCAGTCTACTCTATTGACCTGATGAAGCTGTCTATGACAGTGAAAGATTGTCCTTAGAAATGTGTTTCTTAGCTTTTTATTTAAACAATTTCTACTCCAGTATCACCAAGGTTAGTGTGCTGGATGTGTCTCCTAATTTAAACTATGATTTAGCTTAGTGCTCTATTCCAAATAAGCATGTTTTATTAACGTTTTTAAATCAAGAATATTCCTTAGGATTCTAAAATCCCATCCCTGATATTATGACAATATATGTTAAATACATCATTTTAATTGTATATTTTTCTATTATTTAGAACCAATATTTTGTAATAAATAAAATATAGTAGGAAAATAATAGAGCACAAATAATAGTAAAAACGCTAACAGAAATTTACACAAACTTCAATATTTCGATGCTACTAAAGCAATCTACTAACTACTACTTCTTGCTTGTCAGTCCAAGGAGGATGATGATGATGATTTAAAGGTTGGTGTTACTGTTGCAGGTGACGCACCAGAATGAGGAGAACCAAGTGTACCTGTTGAACTACGGGAACGGGGTGCTGTTGGACACCCTGGTCCGACTGTACTGCCAATGCGACTCTGAGATCTCACTGTACCCGTGCACTAACCCCGCGGACAAAGAGTCGGTGGGTGCGGTGATACGGGAGGTGCTGCTGTCCACCCTCAAGGTCCTCATAAACCTCACGCACGATTTCAACAACCACTGTGAGTCGGCCATCTTTTCTTAGGGGTGTAGGAATCTGAGGAACTTTGAATTCGCTTCGAGGGGGGGAAATCAGGCTTCGGCATTCACAAAATTGACGCCTTAGCTAAGTCGATAACTTGTCTGCCTACTGAGACAAGGGCCCCGGGTTTAATACCCGGTGTAGCAGAAAATGTATAATTTTTTTTAATGTGGTTTTCTCATTTCACGGTGTTGATTTAACAGCAGGGGGAGGGGGAGGATATGTAAGGGGGAAGGGAGGAGGCGCTGGGTGTTGCATCTGTTCTAGATTTAAGCTGACATAATTCACTCAGTTCAGAAAGTGCACGTTAAACACCTCAAATAAGTGCTGGAAAAATGAAAATTACGAAGCTTTGGCAATAAAAATATTGAGTGTGTAGAACTGTTTTCGAGAAAAATACCCTCAACACACCCAAGCAAGGTTCAAACCTCAGTCTCCCGTTCATAGGCAGTATAATCTATCGCGAGAGCAGCACGTTAGAACATGCAGCCACCAAATTTGGTTAAATACCACAATTTTCAAGACCTCAATTTAGAGCTGGGTCCAATCCAATAATATGTATTTTGAGAACTAGGAATTGTGATAAATATAAAAATAGTACAGGGCGTACTTTGTACCCATGGTCACACATGTCGCAGAAACACGGACATTGAAGGTAAGAGAGGCAAGGAGAGCATGTTAGCTGTCACCAGGAGAAACATTATTATTATTATTAGCACCGCGTCTTACTACCCGTTCGGGTTATACGCACTTACGCTAATGTGTAATGGTAGGGTGATTGTGAGATGAAATGGAGGACCTACAGTTTAACGTGGAATCCGAACCACGGTGGAGGCCTGACATTCCCCACATTCACAGGATGTCTTGTCAGAGGTGAAGGAAGGGTTTGGTGATCAGATAAATCTTTGCCGGGACCGAGGATTGAACCTCGGCCACCAGCACAGAAGTCTGACACCTTACCACTAGACTACCAGGAGAAACAAGATTAGGAATGGGAGAGTAGGAGTACATGAGATAGTAGAGAGATGGAAGGAGTTGATAACAGAAAGTGAGGAAGCATAGAAGGAGGAGTTCACTGGCTCGAAGCAGTTGAGGACAATACAAATATTATAGAAACTAACTAATAATTAATTAGAATTCTATCGCATTTGTTGACACAACCAAGTTCAGGATAAAGATTTAACCTCTTTATGTCATTAAGCATTTATTAAATATTTATTTTTAATTTCTGCAGGTTATATAAATAAAAACACTTATTTTAGAAGTTGATTTGACTCACTCCTAATTCCCACATTATTTGTGTAACGTAATCGCCGGTGTGTTTGTTACGCCAGCTTACGGCAGCGCCCTGGCCGGAGAGAGGACGGGTCTAGTCGACGCTTGTCTCCACTTACTGCTACAAGTACCTAATTACGTGCCTGAAGATAAGAAGTTTGACCTCCTGGTATTGGCTCTAATACTGCTGATCAATCTAGTGGAGTCGTGTCACGCCAACAGGAAGCTTCTGTTTGAGGCCAAGGCGCCCGCCGACCCAGAGATTATCTTCCATCGTAAGTACCGTCGAGATCATGTGTAGTACATTCAAATATTGTTAATGGCTTTTTTACTTTGAGAAAAAAAAAATTGTATTTTGTATAGTTATCTAACTTAAAACATCAAAATTAATTAACATCTCGTTATATAAATGTTTAAAGAATTTCAAAGTAAGCGTTTAAATTAGAGGTGGGATCCTTAAATTCTAAACGATATTCAAAATGCAAGATTACAAACTCAAATCTTTATTAAATGTATTATATTTGGAGGAAGGTACAGGAAAGGTGGATAGAAATATATAAAAGGGACGAACACAATATGGCCAATACAATGAAAAGAAGAACACAGTTCACACTTTACACTGCTGCCAATGGACAAAGAGGTAATGGATGTCTCTTAAAGAAAATCGATCGTCACTGCCCAATCCCCCGACCTAGGCTTTGTCCATTGGCAGCAGTGTAAAGTGTGAACTGTGTTCTTCTTTTCATTGTAAAGGCCATATTGTGTTTGTCCCCCTTTTATATGTTTCTATCCACCTTTCTTACACCTTCTTCCAAATATAATACAATTACCTCATAAAGTGAAAAGAGGTTTTCCTTATAGAGATAAATCCTTATTAAATAAATGGTTTTCAATTTTTCAAGTGAGATTTGCTATAGTGCTTTAATACTGCTTATTGGTGGTTCAGAACAACCAGGCCCCAGGCCAGTAATTTAACACCTAGCTAAATAATAAGTAATAGCATAATATTGCTCATCTGGACTACATCACTCGTAGCCTAGTAGGGAAAAGATTAGCCCCGTACTAATGTACCGTTGTCCAGGGGACGTACTAATGTACTAGTAGTCCATCCTTTCCATGGAGGCTCTTTAGATGTCGTGATGAGATGAGGTGATGGAGGGTAAGAGGAAGATAATGATGAGGATGTGAAACCGGTGGAAACAACAAAACCTAACTTAAGCCTAATTAATAAAACCCTGACGACCACTGGGCTAATTACCCTTTCGAGAAGAATACCCGGGATACCGGCCAGGGAATTGAACCTAGGACCCCTAGGTCCGTAGCCACGTGCACTGACCACTACACCACGGGTTCAGTTACTTAACTGAATGGATTATAGGAAAACATGTTAATTAACATTCTTTCTTATACTCTACAGTGGACAGTCAACCTTACAGTTCAACCAAAAGCATGATTCTACTCTCCTGACCTGATGAAGCTGTCTGTGACAGTGAAAGCTTGTCCTTAAAAATGTGTTTGTGTGTTTTTTAGTGTTATATATAAACAATTTCTACTCCAGTATCACCTAGGTAAGTGTGCTGGCTATCCCTCCTAATTTAAACCATTATACTCCATTCATTAGAATATTCATTTAATTGTTAAATTACTGGTCTGGTTGATAAGTTCATCCTAAGCCTAGTTGTAATTGGTTCTGAACCCCGCCCCCTCCCTGCCAAGCAATATTGGAGCCCTAAAACAAATTTTACTTGAAAAATTAAAAAAAAAAATCCTTTTAAGAATTTGCGTCTCAAAAATGAAATTTTCTCTGATTCTTGAATCTTTAATATCCTTAAGGATTGGAGGGTCCCATCCCTTAGTTTATAGCCACCCTCTCCTACTTCATGTGTTGACACTCGTGGTGTTGTAATATTCCAGAAGACACCAAGACGGCCGTGGAAGCATTGATCGCGCTGTTCTATCACCAGGAAGACTTGGCACGAGCCGAAGAAATGAAGACGGACGCCATCCTGGATGGCAAGAAGGAGGGAGGGGACTCTGAAACGAATAACGCGCCCCCCAAGTCCCAGGAGGAGTTCATCGAGGAGACCATTGCTAAGTGTAAGCTAAAACCTCTTAGCTCGGAGATCAGTTCTACATCACGTTCATTTTTTATTTGACCATGAACTACGTCACACTTTTTTTTTAACCCCTTAACCCCACCCTAACACACATCGTCAACATTTTGGGAAACCCTTTCTAATATCAACCCCAACCTCCTTGTTTTTTTAGCATCACGCCTTACTACCCGTTTGGTTATAAGTTTATGTACCAACTCTGTTAATGGGTTTAGCGATTAGGAAGGTTAGGTGACCTGGTGGTCTATGGGTAAGGTGTCAGACTTTTATGCTGGCGGCCGGGGTTCAATCCTCGGTCCCGGCACAGATTTATCTGATTACCAAACCCTTCCTTCACCTCTGACAAGACATCTTGTGAATGTGGGGAATGCCAGGCCTCCACCGTGGTTCGGATTCCACGTTAAACTGTAGGTCCTCCATTTCATCTCACAATCACCCTACCATT
>CABFOV010002819.1:38180-62469 GCA_902141375.1 Timema poppense | reverse complement strand
CCCCTCCCTACCACCTATTAAAGAATATTTATTTCCAACCCTGTTTGCCAAGACGGCCCCTAATACCTGCATCGATGCTCTTGAGTCAAGAGTCCCGGGTTCATTTCTTGTGGCCAGCTATCATCTGTGAAATTAACTAACAACCCTCTACTATATTTGTTGCAGTACTCCAGAAAGCCGGTCGTAACATGGAGCACACACTGATAGGGGCCTACATCAGTCTGCTGCTCGGTTACCTCATAATGGACAGCAAGGTTGGTCGACTTCTATTTCTGAGGATTGTCCTTAAGAATATTTGACGATATTTCTGATTCAAGAGTCAAATCCTTAAAAATATGTGCTTTCTTTTAAATGTTTCAAGTTAAATTTGTTAAGAGCTTTAACATTGCTTATTAGTTGTTCAGAAACAATTATAATCATAGGATTAACCCAACAACCAGACCCCAGACCAGTTATGTACACTCAATGTATTAATGTTATATTGAATGGATCTTAATAAATAAAGTTAACATAATGTTACTATTACTATTTTCTATTATTTTGTACATACAGTAGAGAGTCGAATATCGGATAGTCAAATTGTTCTGATGATCAAATACAAAACCAAATTTCAGTTTTATATTTTAAATAATGCTAACAATAATCATAAACCAATATAGGAAACAACTATGGCATTAGAAATACAATAAACATTGCAAAAGTAAAACATATTTTTATTATTAAATTTTTCAACTTGATACGTAGTAGGCCTATAATATATCATACCATAATTTATTACTGTATTAAACATCATATTTGGAAGAAGGTATAGGAAAGGTGGATAGAAACATATAAAAGGGGGGATGAACACAATATGGCCTTTACAATGAAAAGAAGAACACAGTTCACACTTTGCCATTACCTCTTTGTCCAGTGGCAGCAGTGTAAAGTGTGAACTGTGTTCTTCTTTTCATTGTAAAGGCCATATTGTGTTTGTCCCCCTTTTCTATGTTTCTATCCACCTTTCCTGTACCTTCTTCAAAATATAATACCATTCCTTAGTCTGCGATATTAAGACACCTAGATTTTGAAGCCACAAATATGGGAAAAACTCATCTTAGATTCAGATAAATACGGTATATTTGTAAAACTGTAGAGGAAAGGTGCCAAAATAGACTATTATTTGTTCATGAACTATAGAGAGGGGTTATGTCTGTGTTTCAGGACTACGAACTTTACGTCCGTCAATGTCTGCCGGAAGGAAACTTTGAGGTTATGGGGAGTGTCCTTCAGAAGGTGTTAAATTTCATGACTCTCACTGCGTCTGTAAGTTGACCTGACTATAGTCCTTCAATAACAAATTAGATTGTTGAATAATGTATTGCTTTAAGAGTTAAGGTTGAAACTAAAATGTGTTTTTGTTTACAAGTGGTTTGTGCACCAAATAACAGTTTCAACACCTCTTGACTAGAGGCGGGCGGGACTCTATCGTTTCCCGCAAGCCTGGCTAGATTGGCTCCTTCCTGAAAGGTTTCGGGCAGGGAAAAAACAATTGTCTTATTTACTACCGTTTTCTTGTCTTCTTTGTTCTGTAACAAGTTTGGGGGGGAATATTTTAACGCTTGTAAGGAGAGAAATAAATTGGGAGGAGTGTAACTCGTGCTTCGTCTATCAACAATTTATTTGTTAGGCTCTGCAAGTGGGAGAGCTTGAGAAATTTAGAGGACAGATCTATTCTACTCTACCATTTTTGGGGTGGCTTGGAAATAACAACAGGGTGGGGGCAGATAAAGTAGCTCGCCAACATCAACCATTTATGAACTATCAGCCTAGCCTGTCTTTTGTTTGCAGCCAGAGAGGAAGTAAGATTACAGGGATTTAAAACTAAAGAACCTTTGAGGGGTGTCAATTCTAGAGAACATTTACATTCAACACTGTTTCCATTCTGTGGTCCAGATCATTATTTTATTCAAGCCATATATTCTCCACTACCGGCTCACTAAGCCTGTCGTAGCTTCGTACGCCTTATAATCTAACTTATGGCTAGGACAAGCACAACATCCAGTCCCCAGCTGGTAATCCATCACTGTGAAAGGGTAAACCCACATTAATTCAACAATGATAAATTTGTCACTGGGGACAACGCTACAAGCTTACGACACAATGTCGACTGGATTTGACAGTTTAGTTTTTGACGTGTGTACTGTCGTGTATCACCATTTTATAAAGAGATGAACATTTTGCGACAATCTCTTTATATAATACATTTGCACGGTTTTCCAGGCAGTGGGCAGCAATCGTGGGATCGCCCAGACCGAGCGTGTCATCAAGTGCTTGTTGCAGTCGGACGCGCAGGCGGCCGCCTCCGCTAACCAATCCTCTGCGACGCTCGACTCGTCGTCTGAACCCGTCGAGCTGGACCTGTCTATGTCCATGGATGTGATGAAGACTAATGACCTGGTTTCCTAGTGGACGCCTCGCCGTGGTCCCGCCAATTGACTGCCTCTCCCCTCGGTCTGTAGACTGACCAAACTGCCCCCCCTAACAACCCCTCCACCACCGCACACTCTCACGTCACAGATGCCAGGAAGTGCTGGGTAGTAAAATATTATTTTGTTAAAAGTTTCATTGTCCGCTCAACGCAAATAGGGTGAACTCGTCAGTAAAGCACATAGCACTAGTACTTGACTGAACTGATGCAGGTTTAGTTCGGTACTAGTGGATCCTTAAATCATATGCGAGAAAGTTGACACAGACAGTTCCTCCAAGAAACTGTAATCAAATCTAAATCATCATCTGTTTCCAATTCGTAGCTGGGTCACTTAAAGAGACCTTCATTTTCTTTTGTCCTTCCATAGTTCTTCCTCTCTTGACTATCGTCCAGTCTTCTCCTCTCACTCGCACACTTGCTCTTATCTGCTCTTCCCAGCTCTTTCTTGGTTTCCCTTGCGGGCTTTTCTCTGCAAACTTCGTCGCCATCAGATTCTCTCCTTTTCCGTCCTCATTACATGACCATACCATCTTCAGTCTTGCTTCCTCTACTATCTCATGTACTCCAACATCCTCATACCATCTCAGTCTTACTTCCTCTACTATCTCATGTACACCCTGTTCCCTTTGCTCTGTTCGGTTTTGCGTGACAGTGTTAACATATTGCATGGTTTAAATATTTATTGCACAGCATTTCCAGCGGAGTTCTTAATGGTTGGATGGTTAGGGTTTGTGAGATTTTAGTAATAGAAACATATTATAGTGAGCTGTTAAAAGAATATTAATAAGGATTTGAAAAAACTAAATTATTTTATAATAAGATGAAATACAAATCCAAAAATTTGTACTGTACATGGCACACTATGTAGTTAGTTCAAAATATCGACCATGCTATCACAAAATTATAACCTCATGGTTGTTTGCTCTCTTCCCAGAGGGCAACAAATGATTGTAAATAGATTTTGACCTGCCTTTCGAGAACCCTATTAAAAAAAAACTAAATATTAATTATTCTTTCTTTGGCACTACTTTTAAATTTTAGAAACTGGCCAGTGTTGCATAACTTTGTGTAGACAAAAAATGATTTTATCTTTGTATTTTCTTAAGCGACGGTACTAAGGGTCCCTCCTTGTGTAGATAATCTTATATCTTGTGATGTGTTTGAAAGTGTTTTTAGACCATTTGGCCATATAGAAATATATACAGGTTTTTTTTGTGGTGTTTTCTGGAGTGTGAAAGGTGTGTGTTGGATTTAGTTTAGTGACTTTAAAGAATACTGGTTTGATTTTATTTTAGGTTATGTTTTTGTAGTTGAGCGTAGTTTTCAAATTATATTCAATATCATATTTTCCATGCCTGAAGACAGATTTAAAAAAAAAAATTGTACATTAATTTTAGTGAAGATGAAATGTTAAAATACTGTTCTGTTAAGAAAAAAAAATCAGGATTGTGCATGAAACCGTTTTATCGAAGAAGAAGAAAAAATTAGTTTAGGGGGTGTGTGAATTCCTGAAGCCGAATCGAAGCTTGAATATAAAAAAAAAAGTCTTAGTTATGACAAAAAATATATTTTGAGTTGTTACATAAATGTATACATTAAACATATAGACCGTTAAATTATTAAGGATATTCAAGATTTGAGATTGAAATCCTCAAAAAGAACCTTTTTTTTTCAGTTTTTCAAATAAAATTTAAGAGCTCTGTTACAACTTATTGATGGTTCAGAACTAATTATGGGATTAATTTAACAACCAGCCCCCAGACCAATAATTTAACACTTTACTGAATGTTATCATTAATGTAAACATTTGATTACATTTTCCTGTTGTTTTTATATTTTCACTAATGTTTTTAATTTAACTTGAGATTTTAAGGTAAATATGAGATTCAGATTCGTAAAATATTGTACTCGGCCCAACTCTTAATTTAAATATAATTTTCAAAATGTTATATTGGAAAGATGATTAACTAGGGATGTCACAATATCGTTTTTTCTTGATTCTGATTCGTCCTTGATTTTTCTATTACTGAACATCTTTTTCGTTATTTTCCAACCTCATACGTAAATATATTTATTCAAGTTTATAGCCTAACAGAAAAACTAAAAAAACCAATCTTTTCACCTAATAATTAATTGAACCATAATATATAACTATTATTATTATTATTATTATTATTATTAGCACCGCACTTACGCTAATGTGTAATGGTAGGGTGATTGTGAGATGAAATGAAGGACCTACAGTTTTCCGAACCACAGTGGAGGCCTGGCATTCCCCACATTCACAAGATGTCTTGTCAGAGGTGAAGGAAGGGTTTGGTAATCAGATCTTCACTGGACGAAGAAACCCACGTTTCACCAATGGTAAATTTTCCATTCATGCCAGGAATCGAACCCGGGACCCTTAGCTCAGCAGGCAGACACGCTACTGTCCGAGCTAAAGTGTTGGACCTGCGTTTATCTCCGCTCTTCCGTTATAGACTTCGTTTAATCACTAGTCGATGTTAAAATACTGTTTGGTTGCTGTTCTAAAAATGAATATTTCTTCCTTAGAAATGTTGCAAAGACCTGAAGGTTACTTTGAGTGTCCACAAGTCGAAGTGAAGTAGATTTAACCCTTCACTTTGACATTTTAAAGGTGTCACACACCCCCAAAATAAAATCATAAGTGATAAAATTGAATTGGTTAAATCAAAATGAAAGCTAAGTGTAGATTAGAATCTACAATGTTATGTTATTTCTATTGATTGGATTTTAAAATGGAGATTTTTGTTGCTTTTTTTTTAAAAGTAGTGGAATAATGAAATGAAGCAAAGTGTATCTTAGACATATTTAATAAAAATAAACAATTGCAGACTTTCATAATATTTAGTGTGAAGTAAAATTTTAACTATTGAATATTACTATATTTTGTATTTATAATGAAAGTAATTTATTTCATGAAACCTTTTATACCCACACATTGTTGTGTTCTTGTTAAGATGAAACAAATGGAAGTACGAGTTAATATCCATATTTCTGCAGGTTCTACAACAAAATAAATAAATATTGCTCAAGTAAAAATGTTTATTTTCACTATCTACACATGATACAATCAACAGTTCTTAGATATATATGTAATGTGTATCGTGGAATTTGAACATAAAGTGTGTTAATGTTTAATATTTAGGGATAGGATTCTCAAATCCTTAAGATTATTCGAGGATTCAAGACTCAAATCCTTAAAAAAAACGTTTTTATCTATTTTTCTAATTGAAAGTTGTCTTAGAACTCTTAATAATGCTAATTGGTGGTTGAAGACCAATTATAATTATAGGATTAACTTAACAACCAGACTCCAGATTAGTAATTTAACGTAAAACTGAATGTATGAATGTTATAATGAATGTATTATAAGAAAAAAATGTTAACATTCAGTTACTATTTGTATTTTATATATTTCCTTGTTATCTTCATAATTTTTTCAAATATCGAGATTCAAGAGTTGATATTCAAAGGTAAATTGGAGATTTGAATTCGTAAAGTAATGGATTCAAACTCGATTCATATCTCACTTAAATGCCACCACACTCGTGAGAGATATTCAACAATTATTGATATCAACAAGTTAAAGAAATTAAACAAAATGTTTTTACTGGATTAGTATTCTATTTATTTTGGACTGGAAATATTTTTTGTTATAGAAACTTAGAATAAATGGATCTCAACTCGTGCCCCTATATCCCCCCCAACTTAAGGGGGTAATGTGTACTCTTTTTAAGTTAAGTTATTTGTGTAGTATTTTCCCACAAATTTATACTATGTATACTTTATTTTATACAAATTTTTGATTGGGTTGCTTAAGGTTCGATAGTACATCTCTATCAAACATTGTTTATTTATATTGTAATGGTGGGTAAGCATTTGCTGCATGAATGTGTATGTTTATTTATGGTGTTGCCCGGCCCCCCCCTCCCCCCGAAAACTCACATTGCCATTGGTCGTTTACTTTCTTTGATTTGTCTTTTCCCCTGTAAATACTTGGAGAAGGACTCTTCATACCCCCTCATTGTATATAAAATTGCATGAATTAGGTCTATTTTTTATTTTAGTAACTTAATTTTGTTGTTTTGTAAGTTAAAATTAATGTAAACTTACACAATTTTTCTGCATTGTGTTTTTATTTGTATAAAAAAATATTTAATATTTTTAAGCGAGTGTATTTAAATATTGCATTTTTAAAAATAAATATTTATTTTTTTCCCTTGTACATTAGTTTGTTGTTTTTAATTCATATAATAATTAAAATGGTTGGCTGATACAAAATACAGATGGGTTAGATTTAGTGAAAAGTGGTTTTTGAAACAGAAAATATATTTATTTTTCAAGTAATCGTCTTAAGCTATAATAATTTTACTTAGTAATAGAAGTTTCCAGAAAAAAAATGAGTTTTTAAATTAGATGAATAATGTTAATTTAAATGACTTGGGCTACCGGCTTTTTTCTTACTCCTTTTCTGACTACCTACTCTTTTTTACACCCCTGCTTGAAATTACTGCTTCCAAGTAGATGAAATTGTTGTATTTTAATAAAGTTTGTAAACCCATTAGTACATCCCTCATAATTTAAAATAAATTTCTCTCAAATCCCTTTTACTAAATTTCCTAGTGTAAATCAGGTTAAGTTTACGTTGGTTGGCTCTACTATTGAAGGAAATAAATATATACATTGTCTATGATCAGCTGACATATCTTAAGGTACTCCACTTATGATTCTGGAAAGAGGTGAACCCCAAGAGACTTAAGGACCCAAGATAGACTCCATATCAGTGTTCCTGGTTCATAAGAAATTCTACTCGCGATTACAGAGTCAATTTCCATAATCATGTGACCGTTTCAATCAATGAGATAGTAAAATACTTCTTTGAATCAAAACATTGGAAAAAGAATCATCTACAGCAAGGATCAGTGTCAAACAGACAGATGATCATAATATAAGTATTAAAGAAACCAAAAACATTGTTGAGAAAACTTCCAGTATATACTAAAATATAGGTTAAGTACAATCACAAGAAATATATTTATAACTCTATTTTAACTATCAAACTTAAAATAAATAATTGTAGTGCTGCCATTTGTTCTTTTATTTCAATTGACATATTTACTCGGTTGTGATTGGTAGTCCGTATAAACTAGTCGTAGAAAGTTAAAGTTGCGCAATTTATACGAAGTAACGACTTACCCAAAAGGTATATGGCCAAAGTATCCTGATTGTGCATCGATTTCTAACAGAAACGAAGTCTGATGTCCAAACCTTGCTTCTAGATTATCAGTCTGAAATTTTCCAAGTGATGCATCCGAAAACGAAATTCAACAGGTATTTCACAATAATAACCATTGTTTTTGTTGTGTGTTGAAAGGGTACGTTAATTTACCTGTACACTTGTTTGTTGTAAATGATGTGTTAAGAATTATCAGATTCTCCCTCTTATCAAGCCATATGGATAACTTGTTCAGGAGTTCCAAATTTGTACAGTTTGTATATCTTATTGCCTCACAAAAGGGGTCGCTAAGATGATTCCCTTTCATAGTATGTTTTATTATTATTTATTATTAGCACTGCGTCTTACTACCTGTTCGGGTTATACGCACTTACGCTAATGTGTAATGGTAGGGTGATTGTGAGATGAATTGGAGGACCTACAGCTTAACGTGGAATCCGAACTACGGTGGTAGGCCTGGCATTCCCCACATTCACAAGATGTCTTGTCAGAGGTGAAGGAAGGGTTTGGTTATCAGATAAATCTGTGCTGGGACCGAGGATTGAACCCCGGACCCCTAGCATAGAGGTCCGACACCTTACCCAATAACCGCTAGGTCACCCTCAACTAGACAACAAACTACCGTTACATAATTTAATAAACACATTCCTGTTCACTTCATTGTTGGCTGAAATAAATATTAAAACACGATATCCATATAAAATTTATTTACAGTAAGATTTTTAACTGGATAGAAAGCTACTACATCTTTATTTTTTGACGGCAAAGATGATGTCATAAACGCTTGGATTGTAGTAGCTTCCAGAAGATGATCAGAAAAGCTTTCTATTGACCCACCTTTGTAAGAAAGAAAGGGATTTACATAAATTTCGTCAAGTAATACGTTTACAACTTTTTAATTATCATCCAACATCTTAGTTTTTTCAAAGAAATATTTGATTGGAGGCATTCCTGAACGTCCCGTGCTTAGTGCCTGAGATAATTTTGTTAAATAGTCGGTATGAGGCAATGTCAAAAAGTTAGAATTTCTAATTTGTTGACTCTTGTTTTATTTATTTTCAACGTCGGCCATGATTGATTTCAACGCATGCGCGGATCTGTCAAACAAGTGAGTGGCGGATCTCGTGTTTGTAAAAGTGGAAACAAGGCAAGATGTAAATAACTCCAAACTAGCGCGCTTTTCAATTCTGACATATAAAAATAAATATTTAATTCTTTAAGAAAACATTGTTCACATTAATTGGAATATATTTCAATATTTATATCAAGCCTGCATTGTATCAGATTTTTTTTTATCCATAATCCATAGCCAACCTTTTATCTTTGGTTTTTAATATATTAGTTTTCTGTTTGGACTTGGAAGTAAAAAATATAACATTTTAAAATTTGATTTTGGAAGACTTTATGGAGGAGACTGGGTCTTCTTCTTCGGTGTTGGTCTAACATGTAGCCAAATCTGTGGAGCTCTTAATTTAATTTATTTTTAAAGTAAATTAATAGTTGTAAAGTAAAATGCGAGTATTAAATGTAAAGCTAAGTAAATTTGCAAGAGCTAGACTTTAATTTTTTAAGAATTGTAGATGAGTTAACATTAATAAAGTGGAACCAATTTCTGAAGCTGGTGTTGTTTCAGCATGGACTAATTCATGGGTGAGGGCAAGCCAACTATTCAACATTAAAGTCATATGATTTTTTTTTAATCAAATATCAGAATTGTTTTAAGAACTTTCAGGCAGACTATCTAATTCAGAGAATTATACAACATTTTATTTTATGTCTAAATAATAACGGTATTGATTTTTTCTTCTTCTTTTTGTCTCAACAATACTATTTTATTTTGTCAATTAAAATTATAACTATCCGGAATTCCATAGGTAGGCTTGGGATGTGGTAAAAAAGGAAACAATAATAAGCCCACAAAAGTTCCAATGATTCTTATTTTATTCATTTATTTTTATTGTAGTCTATATTACATTATATTTCAACAATCAATTTTTATTTCAATTGCTCATGTTTGATTTTAAGTATTCCCCAGTGGTCTCGAGTATTGAGAGTCATCGTGCCACTGTCTGAATTAGACGAGGTAAATGTTTATTATTATTACTATTTTTCTCCTAGGTCCTAGGAGTGGAGCCCAACAAATAGCACACTTTTTATACATCTTGACATTAACTGTTGTTATGTATACAAAATTCAGAAGAACTGATAAGAGACACAGAAAATTATAAATTATATATAATACATTACATATTTTTTCAACGAAATACTACACTTCTGAAAATAATAGTTAGATCTACAGCCAGGAACACAACACTTACGCGGAATTTTTAAATTTTATCATAAAAAAAATAAAAGTTTGACGCCATTAAAAGTGAATCTGTAAACTGGACTAACAAATATTATTTTCAAACTAAAGACTAACATATTGAATCACTAACACTTTCAATCAACTAATAACTTATATACCTAGTAAATATTTTGTATCACAATAGTATGCTATATAACTAAAAAATTGTATTAAAACTACTAAAACCAATTTAACGACTGTACGATTGGTACGAGCGAAATACACCGTGAGAAATTTCTCAGCAGACTGGAGTTATTTGGCCTTGGCGACATTTCCACAGACAGGGTTGACCCAGCATTCCTGAGATGTAAGCCCTTCCATGGACGTCACCAACTCACATAGGTACAAGCTCACAGGCTTGTTAATATCTTGGAGGCCTCAGTTGGACACGGAAGGTGTTAAAATATAATTATTCTTAATTTACAGATATAAAATCTGTAAGAGCCAGGGATCGAATGAATGGATCTATTCACAAACTTTCGTCCAAATAACTGTGCTGACACACCCAAGGAGTACGATGAGCATTATTAGGCTATAGGTAAGTACTAGTATACAGTAGCCCCATGGCTTCTTTGGTGCTGACTGACATTTCACAGCTGACTTCTGACACTCAACATTTAGGTATATACCTCAATTTTGACTGTCAGAAGTGACAGCTGATAAACACATATTTTTGCAGATTGTATGGTTTGGTGTAGGGATATATAATTTGGTCTGGTAACTTTACAAAGCCGTCAGTTGTCAGCTGTGAGCTGTCAGTCAGCACCAAAGAAGCCATGGGGCTACTGTAGTTACTGTTACAAAGAAATAAGCAAGCTCAGGTCCAGTGTCGGAACACTAATAGATTGATGATCCACTTAAGGAGCAATGTTACCTTATGGATTTGTCGTGTAAACAGCACCACTGAGCAAGTAAGCAAGTAATCAAGGAAGCTTCCCCACGGTAAATGAAGAATACCGGCTTAAAATACCTTCCCAATTCCTTTAGCTCATATTTAAAGTTACCGCTTGGTGATACACTATTTTCCTTATTCTTCGCAATAATATCATTCAATAATAATTATTATTTTGGGATTTAGAAGTGAAATAAATTTTTTGTATAAGTTAATATATAAACACATTTTAAACTTATACCAAGGGTTAATTATTTACTTTCTATCGCCAAATCGGCTTATAATTTATCTATGTTTACTAGTGCTAGAATATAAGTATCTACCACTATTTTTTTGTATCCAAGAAAATATTTTTATAATTGTGGTATAAGCGATAGTCAGCTGTCGTGTAATGTCTGCCGGTTTGTGTCAAAAAAGAATTAAGTTTTTATAAAATGATTGTTTGAAACAGAATTTAGTAAAATCTAACCAAGCTAAAATGATTTTGATATTGCGCACATTACTAAAAACAATGAAGACATTTTCTCTTAGTTTAAATAGAGATTATGTCCGAGTTTAGACGATGTTACATTGGGGAGTTGATTAAAAAGTTAAAACAAAATGACGATGCCCAAAAGGAGGACAGCTAATTTCCGTGAAGATGAAACAAGACTTCTCATTCAACTTTGGGGCAGCCCAACGATACAAAATCAAATGATTACGTCCCATAGGAAAGCTCCTATTATGCTACAACTCGCAGCTCTGATGCAACAATACGGGTTTTATCGCACTCCTGAAGAGATTACTACAAGGATTAGAAACCTCAAGTGTATTTATCATAGAATTAAAAAATCTCTTCGGACAGGTATCGGTTTAGTAGATCCTGATTGGCATCATTTCAAAGCGATAGACGCTATTTTAGGTAACGGTTCGTCCCATTACGGTCCCGGCTCTGATTTTACTAGAAGAGTTATCAAAACTGAAAACACCATGGACGACGTAACAAACTCCATATACAGTAACGACAGTCAAAGGTGAATGTTTATGTATATGATGATTTCAATTTTAGGCTATAAGGATCTAGGCTGTTGCAAGCTATATCTTTTTAAATATACTAGTCGTAGGGTATTACGGGGTTGGGAACAGTGCTCAACAAGGGCGAGATTTTTAATTATATTTCTAAGTTATACAATGCTAATTTTTATATTGTTAACCGTCTATAAACACAACAACAAAAGCATATTTCTAATTATAAAAAAATTAATATTGTAAAATAATTATATTTTGTTTAAAATAATGTAAGAAAAACTCAGCTAATTCACAGAAGAATGATAATATAAGATAATAGAATAAAATAATAATATTAATATTAGCACCGCGTCTTACTACCCGTTCGGGTTATATGCTTTTAAGTACTAATTACGCTAATGGATTAGGAATTGGGAAGGTTAAATTAGAGGAAGTGAACCCGCATTTATGTGGAGGGAAGAGTGGAAAACCATTTAGGAAAAACCACCCTCAGTTCACCCGACCGAGATTTGAACCTCGATCTCCCCGTCCTCAAAAGCCGAGCTCAACACGACAAGCGTGTTAGCCAACTACGCCACCGAGGCGGATGTAATAGAATAAACATTTTCAAAATATCACAATATAGTATCAAAAGTGTTTTAATACGCAATAGTTAACATTTTTATTATTATGAACTAAATTCAAATTCAAAACTATGTTTACATTTCATGTTGAATTTTTCATTCACACATTCAGTTTTACTTGCCTGTACTTTGCCGGACAATAATATCGTAGCATGTGGGCGTAAAAAAATACCTCCCTAGCTAATGCAACCTTGGATAAACGAGAGTCTAGTTTATGTACCCATCATAACTTTGATTTACATTTAATTTTCTCAGACATGGAAGCCTAGGCTAGGGCTGTATCTGAATAGTCTAACCATGCGGTGTCGCCTTGACTCGTCCCCTTGACAGCTACATTGGCAATCACGTGACCAAGTGTAGATCTGTCCAAATAGTCGCGAACGATACCTATGCAGTCTTCTCGAGGTCTTGGTCACCATTGATACAAAAGTTACCAATCTGGTGTTGGTTGCAGTGTTTGACTGGCAATTGTTTTGTCTGCTAGAGCACTGACTTAACGTTTTCTGCCATTTTATATAAGGTTGTTGCTGTTTGAATAGTTTGTTGAACAGTGTGAGAAGTGTAAAATCATCAAGATTGCATCAAGTCTAAAACTCAAGGGTCCGACTAGGGAGTCTAGGATTATTCAGATACATTCTAGGTTAGGCTAGGTACCTTTGGCTTCTAATTCATTACATAATATCTAGGCAACTATTTTATACACTTAATAATAGCCTATATTTTATTTTTAATTACTTGTAAAATTTGGTGACCTGGTGGCCTAGGGGTAAGGTGTCAGACTTCTGTGCTGGCGGCCGGGGTTCAATCCTCGGTCCCGGCACAGATTTATCTGATTACCAAACCCTTCCTTCACCTCTGACAAGACATCTTGTGAATGTGAGGAATGCCAGGCCTCCACCGTGGTTCGGATCCCACGTTAAACTGTAGGTCCTCCATTTCATCTCACAATCACCCTACCATTACACATTAGCGTAAGTGCGTATAACCCGAACGGGTAGTAAGACGTGGTGCTAATAATAATAAATAACTTGTAAAATTTGAATGTATTTAATTAATCTGGCAACGTCAAGCTGTAGCACCTTGTCTTACAGGTTACAATAGCAAGCCTTTTAATAATTAATATTTTATCTATTTTAAATTTGTAATAATTAGCTTAAAGACCAAAAATAATTGGCCAAATAGAACAGATACTAAGAATTAAACCAATAGTAATCTCAAACTAAATCAACAAAACTAACAATCATTATCTTATCATTTTAACCAGACAGTGGGGAAACTATTTAGTAAAAAGCACACTAAGTTGACTCGGCCAATATTCGAACCCGGTCCTTAGTCCCACCAACAAATGAGGCTAGATGAAAAACCACCTCAAATGAACCTGGACGGATAAAAATAACTAACCCGATGCTCCTGGTTGGGACTCGAACCCAAACTTCTCTGTAAACAGCAACCAGGGGAAATTCTTGTCTAAATACTTGATATGCGCGTATTTTAATGGCAGGTCATAGAGTTTTTATTTTAGCGCCGTTTGAGATATATGCCAAATTTACTAATTACACTAATGTGTTATGGATTAGGAAGGTTTAATTAAGATGAAAATTACCCGCATATGCGTGGAGGGAGAGAGGAA
Source organism: Timema poppense (assembly GCA_902141375.1). Lineage (NCBI taxonomy): Eukaryota > Metazoa > Arthropoda > Insecta > Phasmatodea > Timematidae > Timema > Timema poppense. Next base: position 48,239 of record CABFOV010002819.1, on the reverse strand, counting down.
AACCATTTAGATAAAACCACCCTCGGTACACCACTGGGATCGAACCGTGATCTCTTATTTGACAGTTTAGTCTGTTGCGAGAGTAGCGCCTTAGACCATGCAGCCACTGAAGCCTCTTTCAACTTTCATGTATTCATACGTTAAGTCATATCTGCAACTGTCACTTTTGGTAGCTATTATTAATACCTATAAAATAACAATAAACCCCTCTGCAGAGGTCGCATGGTCTTAGGTGCTTCTCTCATGTTGCCGAAGACAGGGAGATTGGGGTTTGATCCCGGTCGGGTACACTTAGGGCGGTTTATCCTAAATATTTTTCCACTCTTCTCCCATGCAGATGTGACTGCATTTCCTCTAAATTAAGCCTTCATATTCTTTAACCCATTAGTATAATTAGTACAGTGGCGTTTAACCTGAAAGGATAGTAAGATGTGTGGAGTGCCAGGCCTCCACCGTGGTTCGGATTCCACGTTAAACTGTAGGTCCTCCATTTCATCTCACAATCACCCTATCACAATCACCCTACCATTACACATTAGTGTAAGTGCGTATAACCCGAACGGTTAGTAAGACGCGGTGATAATAATAATAATAATAATAATAATAATAATAATAATAATAGTAAGATGTGGTGCTTAGAAACCAATAATACTAATAATAATACAGTAAAATGTATAGCATCATCTTGTACCGTCTGTCGCTCTCTAGTTCCTTCTATGACGACGACAGGGAGATAACCGGCTCGTACACCTCGTCCCCTCCCATGCAGGGGCTCACCATCACGTCCTCCACTGCGGCCATGGCCGACCTCTCGTCTTCTCTCAGATTGAACCAGGCCGCCGCCGCCGCCTCCAGGACCAGATACAACTTTGGCAGCGAGATCTCGATCCGGCCCATTGTAGAGATCAAGAAGGAGCCCGGTCAACCGTTCCCGCTGTCGGCGTCGCGAGTCGGGGCGGCCAACCACAGCGGCAGTTCCGACGACTTCAACTTCAAGAGTCCGGAGCCCAAGAGGAGATGCATGTCGACACAGAATGATAATGGTAATGTGTTTGTGGTTTTAAACTGCAGTGCCCTTCTTCACCTTGCTTTTGATAGCCGGGGTTCATTCACATACATTTGCACAAAATATGTTGTTTTTTATATGCTAATCATAAACTATTGAGATAATTTATATTTGGGAAATTAAACTTAATGTATCCACTCCATTGGACCTAGACACAGATGGGAGGATGACATTAGAATAAACCTGAAAGTGATAGAGTTTAACGAGGTGGACTGGTTAGAACTGACTCAAGAAAGGAATAGATGGCGTACTTTTGTAAGTGCAAAAATGAACTTTTGAGTTCCTGATGCAATAGATTAATCAAGTCTCCATTGAAGCATTTTTTAATATATTATTTTCCAAAATGATAAAAAAAAATCCAGCGATATTCATTATTGTTTTGTTTCCAGAAGTGTCTGGTCTTCTCCGTCAGTTGTTAGACGTCGAGCGCGAGCACTTGGAATTGGAGAAACAACGTCTGGAGTTTGACCGCATGGTAGGAACGCAACTCCTAGCGCTCGTACCAATGGTCGGTAGCATCATACAGAACCATTATCTGTCCCAGCAACAACAGCAGCAGAAACACCAGAACTCTCCGTCTCAGAGTAACTTTCAGGCCGAGTCTCCTTCGCAGATGGAACCGACGACAGCGGCGGACGACGACGAAGATCAAGATGAAGACGACGAGGACGAAGAGGAAAACGAAGTCAATACCCAAGACGTTGCAGAGGACGTCGGAAACAGCATATTGAAGTCTTTTGCCGAATTTCAGTCGATACAACTGAAGAATAAGGCTAATGAAATATTCCCCGTGACGAGCTCCTTGCCGAGTAAAGGTGTCAACTCGGACCGTGAGGAGCAGTCGTCGAAAAGCAACAAAAGTCCGGCTCGTGAATCGTTGAGTAGTGACGATTTGTCGGAAGACACGGAAGCTTCGTGCGATGGTTCCGAGGTGAATGCGCTCTCCGGAACCGCGGAGAAAACGGAATGCCTTGAGAAATTAAAGGATGCTGACATAGAAAACGGGGAAAGGAACTTTCCTGAAATAATCGAAAGTGAAGATGACATCACATTTTTAGAAAATTGTTGAAACACTAATGCCCGATCAGTTTTTCTATCACTATTGCAAAAATGATAGTCCTAACCAAAATATTCATTTTTATAATTTATAAAGCCATTTTTTATACTACAGGAATTATTGACAAGTATTTTATCTTTTTAAGCATTTAACTGATATGCAAAGAAAAAAATAAGTCCTTTTAGTCCACTGACCCCTGTTTTTCCGTAGCAATTTAATGTGATCTACTGTGGTCTAAAATGTTCAGACATCATTAGAATCGGACTACGAGCAATTAAGTTGCAAATTTTTGGTTAGGCCATGATTTATTCTACATGCAATGTGTAACCTGACGAGATACAGGTGATTCGGAATTCAGTATAACTGCGATTCTAGGCGCTAACTACCCAATTCGTGTCATGCTTGTAAAAACAATGATTTTTATTTAACTTATTTATTTTGCAAGAAATGCTCTCTAAAATTAGTACTATGCACTCTTTTTTTTAACCGGTTTTTATCTACCTAAGTGGGTTTTTTTTTGTCCCCTTGTGGGCAAATATATTTTATATCCTGTAATTTATATAATTTTATGGTAGTTGAATTGTAAAATAATATGCGACAGTTTGAATAGCTGATAACTTGTTCTCTCAACTGATGTGTATGTGAATTTTAGAATCAACTGGAAAAAGAACACACAATAGGTTTTAAGACTGGTGTTCACGGGACATATTAATAATTTATCAATGATCATCATCATTATCATACAGTTATGTATTACAGGGGTGCTCTAGGGGTAAATATTAGGGGTGGGTGTGAAGCTTATAAACTTTGACTTGGCTTCGATACAAATATCAGCTTTTGACTTTTCTTTGAAAAAAAAATTTCTGGTTTCGACAGCCGTTACAAAACTTTGACTATAAAGATATCGACAGCTAAAATACTTTTTATCGTTGATTATTGCCGTTTTGGGCTGTTGAAAAATTAATACGCATGCGGATAAATCTGAAGTAACTGGATTTATCAGATTAAAATGGAATATTACGATGGAGCACCAAAAAATTTTCCAAATAATTTTAGTGGATAAAGTAATATAAATACTATGTTTTTTCAAGCATAAAACAACTAAAAAAACAATATTCGAACATTGATTTGACTTTGAGAATATTTAATATATTCAATTTGAGTTTGTTTCGAATTGAAAAAGTGCACTTCACACACCCCTTATAGGTTTAAATGTATATTCACACATTCACCAAAAAACATTGTCGTTTTATTTAATAGCTGGAACTCTCATTTATTGAATTTGAAAGCTAAGAATTGAGGTATCAAGACTAATATCATTATCAATTATTGATTGGTGACCTGGTGGTCTAGGGGTAAGGTGTCAGATTTCTATGCTGGCGTCCGGGGTTCAATCCTTGGTCCCGGCACAGATTTATCTGATTACCAAACCCTTCCTTCACCTCTGACAAGACATCTTGTGAATGTGGGGAATGCCAGGTCTCTACCGTGGTTCGGATTCCACGTTAAACTGTAGGTCCTTCATTTCATATCACAATCACTACCATTAAATATTAGCGTAAGTGCGTATAACCCGAACGGGTATTAAGACGCGGTGCTAATAATCAATAATCAATTATTGATTATTTCGATACCAAGTAAGAATTTAGAATTTGGTTCTGAAGAAATCTGGTTTGACCTCTGAAAATATGTTGAAAATCGAGGTAATGCTGGTCATACTCTACCCGGAGCACCTCTGGGTATTTGGGTATCATTGTCATTTTGAGAACCTCGTATTATACCTCCAGATGTGCCACAAGGGGGAACTTATGTGTGGTAAGCCTGTGCGAAACTCGGAAATTTCAAATCCACATCTAAATAGGATTCGTATTCAAATCGAAGATCTCTATATCAGAAATATATCGCTTCGGATTCAAAATTTCCGTTTCAAATGCATCCCGGTTTCAGATTCGATGGAATGTAATTTGAAATTCAAACCTAAAAATTCAAAACTTTTTAAAGCATTTAACCTTCTGTAGGGACTAATCCATTATTAAAATCATAAGACAATTTTTTTCATAACGTTTTACTCATGTCAAACTTGCTTCAGCGGTTGAACGGTTTAAGTCGTCACTCCTGCAATAAATTGGACTGCCGATGACACGATCATGGTTCAAACCCCGATCCGGTGTTTTGAAGGTTTTTTCCCCCCCAAACAGTTTTCCACTTCCCCACTATACAAATGCTGGTACACTTCTTAGTTTAACCATCCTAATTCCTAACAAATTAGTGTTCTTTTTATCATATATGTATATAACCCAAAGGGGCGAGGAGCGTTGTAAGAGGCGGTGATGAAAACTAATAAACGTAAATAAAACTGCCAATATTCACATTTTTATTTTAACGGATCATGTTTTTAAATGTGGTTGAAAATCTCGGATTCGTACGGGCTTAATTTTGCGGTGGCGGCATCTTCAAAAAAAACAACTGAAGATCTTCCTATTTTAATTGTGTAGCTGATAGTACAAAGCATCTGATGCCATTTAGAGGTACAAAACATGAATGTTGAATGTTAGTTTTTAGAAAAAAACAAAAAAAAAAGGTATATTTCTATTAGAGCTGTACTAATATTAATACTGTACATGACTATACCGTTTTTAACGGTGACACATTTCTTTTTAATTTAATTTGATTTGTAAACTTTTGTGAAAGTATATTTTGTAGTTTGGGTGGTAATATATTTTTTTAAAGCATTTACATGAAGGGGGGGGTAAAAAAAAGCTTGTTTGATGATTTTTTTATTAATGTCGCTACATTTCACAGATGGCTAGTTTTAATTTTAGGGTTGTACGAATGGGTATTTTTCACTTCGATTCGAGTTTGGATGAAAACATCGTGCTATTTTTGTGATCGAGTAATATTGAGAAATATCTCAAAATTGAATTTTTAAGATAGATTCATGCATAAATCACTGTACAAACAAATTATTTAGAAATATTTTTTTTGTGACAAAATATATCACACATATTTGGATTTTTAAATAAATTTAATTCAAGTGTAATTATTTATTTTAAAATTCTACAAAAAAAGGCAATATTGAGCGACTCCATTTACTATGAAATTGAAAACTTAAAATTTAATCAAATTAATTAAACTCTGGATTTAAAAAAAAATCAAAAGTATTCCAATTTTTCAAGTTTTGTAAAAATAGTCGCATTTGAGCAGCTTCTTAAACTCTACTCGAACTTTTGAGTACCCGCACACCTCTCTTTATGTTTATGTGTTAGCCATTTTGTAAATTTTTGAGTTATTTTTTTCTTTCTAACAGGTCAATTGTATTACGCAGGTAGCCATTTCACCCTTTGTTTTAATATTTTCTCTTCCACTAGAATTTGATTATACATTCCTCTCTAATATCGTTTACAATTTAATTCGATTCATTTCAAAATGAAATTTATTAGTGTATAGCAGGGTTTGGTAACCTTTTTAGGCCCTGATCAATCTATAAACCCATCACCCATCGTTTATTCACTCTATTTTTTATTTGTTCTTTTTGATATATCTGATATTTATTTTTTTAAATCAACCTTCCTCAAATACTAATGCCCCCACCTTTCTAGAAATATAGATAAAATATATTTTCTCATATTTAACTATTTAATATTCTTTTAACATTACCTATCATGACTGATAAATGTTGGTCGCTCATATATAATTTGGGGACTTTTAATGACGATGTAGTTTTATTAGGTTTATCAACTGAAAATTCCCCCGAGAGCTCGACCCGTTGCTGACAGTTATACAGTACTCTCTTGATTATCCAGCGTTGTATTAACCAGGCTGCAGATTTACCTGAGCAGTAAAAAAAATTATGCTATTTTTTTAATAGATCACCTATAGACTCTACCATTGCTAAAACGTTATCGAACAGAAGTGCAATCACGACTCATCGTTATTTTAACACATTTATTGTTTACTTTTGAATACAAATTTTAAATAATTATATATATATTTTTTAAAGGGTCGTTGATGAAATCATTAATGAATGAGTTTAACGTTGGCGGGAAAACGGTGTGTAATATTTTAAAAATTTGATTTATTTTGACCTTTTCTCTCGTTACTGGCATCCCCACCTTAGGTGCAAGATGAATCATTTTAAAATCTATTTGATATATATATTTTAACTTTGTATATTTTGATTGCAATGTTTGGATACTCTTTGGTCATGATTTGGGGGGGAAAAAAAAGATTCTTTTAATATTTCAAGATTTTTTTTTTTTACAAATTGTGGGTGGGTTTTTCTTATATCTCTCTTAGAATCAATTTACCACGCACATTTTAAATTAGCCAAGTTATTTGAACACCACTTTAGGTTAATACTAACCTTCAGACATAATAGTATTGTTGACAATTAGTGTCAGGCCGCAGTTGAGGGTTTTGTTAACAGTATTGGAGAAATCTTATGTTGATGAAATGATGGAAAGGTTTTTTTTAAATTAATAATTTGCGCCTCATTAAAACTATTTCTTCAAGTGATAAATAAATTTGTTGTATTTGGAATAATGAACTATGAACTTTGACTGGTTCCATTGTGTATTAGCTCTTAAGATAGGGCCATAGTGTAATCTGTCAAGGTAAGCCATGTGCTAAGGTGCCTTTCATTACAGCTTCTATCACTTTACATCACAATTGCACTTTTTTATTTTTGAACGACATTTCTACTGTCTGAAAAATGAATTATTAGAATAGATCACAAACGTCTTTTTATTTATTTATCTATACATAAAAAAAAGTGAGGTATGTTTTTTTAACAAAGTTTTTTTAAATTTAAGTGAAATAAGTATTAAAATAGTTTGTATTCTTAAGACATTTATATTGTAATCATTTGCATTTTACATAATTATGGTATACCTGTAAATAATTTTTTTTTTAAATATTACAGTTTAAAATAGGATTAATATTAAAATATTTACACGACTAATGTGTACATAAAATTAGCATAATGTGTATAAGTTTGTGTTAGATTTTAAGTATCTCAGTATTGGGTTTATATATATATACACCGACATGACATTAAAGACCATTTGAGTTAGTTAGTTTGTAATTTAACCATTAGGTAAAAACAACTTATAATACTCAGTTTAGTTTTTATTATTTTGCAACACTTGTATTATTGTTACATGCTTTTCAGTAACTTAATAAATATCAATAAAAGTAACATGCTTTATTATTTTGTTTAAAGTTCATGTAGGGTAATTGTAGAATAAACTTCATTTTAAAATCAATTTTGATTTAAACAAATCACCTTTTAAGCTTCAATTTATTAACCTTTATATAAAAAGTTATAACACACCACATAATTATTTCGTTAATTTTATTTGAAGAAATATTTTTTTTTATCTTATTTGGATTAATTTCTTAAATACGCCAACTCATACACAAATATTATCTATGATTAATTTTTTTTATTCAAAACAATGTTTTGTAACAAATCTACAAGATATTGTAATTTTCTCCCTTTTGTGGGGCCCCCTCTAGTAAGTTATGTTGCGCGTTTCACGCTCCTCCCTGATGAGTTCCGATAGAATGAAACCTAGGTCAGAGGATTGGGTGGTAACATTGATTTTCTTCAAGGGGTAACCATTACCTCTTGGTCCAATGGCAGCAATGTAAAGTGTGAACTGTGTTCTTCTTTTCATTGTAACAGCCATATTGTGTTCATCCCTTTTATGTGTTTCTATCCACCTTTCCTGTACCTTCTTCCAAATATAATACAATTACCTCATAAAGCGAAAAGAGGTTTTCCTTATAGAAAAATCTACAAGATATAAATACTTAACAATAGTGTAAGATTTTTTTTCCCTAACCAATAGTATGTAAGCTCATTCTATCCAATACTACAAACTCTTAAATAAAGATAATAACCAAACTATTTACAACGATGTTTGAAACGTGGACACAGTTTCAATTCGAAGGAAGTTTTGTGCCGCAGTCTTCCGTCCGATTGAAGCCGACGATTCTACAATGACTCGTGCCTTAAAATATTAGTGATGAATGACCTTGCGCACGAGACATTGAATAGCTCAGCGGTAGAGCACTGGCGTGCTAAACCAAATGTCTAGTGTTTGATTCTCGTGTCCGAGGTGTCATTTTGCAACAAATATGAATTAATTGGCTTCCCCAATCAAAACAACTTTAAAAAAAATATACGGTCCAAAATCTTTCGAAAGGCTTTAAAAAAATGGATTAATACTGATCAGTTAAAAGTTTATGGATGTTTTCTGGAAAGAGAAACTTTACTTTATACATTTCTATCATTAATGAATTTGAAAAAAGGAAAATCTTAGTGAAAAACGAAACCCTAAAAGTAAATATATATTAAATTCAATCATAGTTCATAAAACAACACCCAACTTTTTTTCCCTCTCCCCTTCAAGTGTTCATAATATTTTTAGCATGTTTAGTGATTATATAGCGCAAATGTCTACGCCTCTTCCTGAGTTTCATCAGCCGCGTCGTCATCTCTCTCCGACTCCTCTGATAGAGCCACAACATGGAGAGGAAGGAGGACAGGACCAAGACGTCGTCCTCCGTGAGCTCCATCCTGGCCGGCATCTAGTCGTAGTTGTTCCTTCTCTCGAGGTCGCGTATCTCGATAATGTCGGTCTTGAGACGTAACTTCATGATCTCGCGCCAGATCTCCTGCCTGTGCTCCTCATTAACCACGCCGAGTCTCACCAGGGTGCTCTCGTTGAACCTGATCAGCGATCGCCCAGTGATGTCATGCTAGGTACAAATTAACAGTTAATTAGTTTTGTTACCCGCCTCGGTGGCGTAGTTGGCTAACTCGCTTGTCGTGTTGAGCTCGACTGCTGAGGACGGGGAGATCGAGGTTCGAATCTCGGTCGGGTGAACTGAGTTTTTTTCCTAAATGGTTTTCCACTCTCCCTCCACGCAAATGCGGGTTCACTTCCTTTAATTCTACCTTCCCAATTCCTAATCCATTAGAGTAATTAGTACTTAAAGTGTATAACCCGAACGGGTAGTAAGACGCGGTGCTAAATATTATTATTATTAATTAGTTTTGTTATTGGTACGTTAAAACATCAAAGGTTTATATTTTTCAGCATGTTTCAGTACACGTTCGGTTTGTATGCATATGTACTAATTACGCTTTTGAGTTAGGGGTGAAGAAGTGCACCTGCATTTGCATGAAGGGAGAGTGGAAAAGTATTTTGGAAAAAACTACTCTCAGTACACCTCGCTGGATTCGAACTCACCTCTACCTGTCATCAGAATTTTAGTCTCTAACACGAGAGTGACACCTTAGGTCATGTGGCCATCGAAGCAGGTATTCACTTATCCCAAGAGTTGTCCAGAAGAGACCTTCCATTTTATGTGAACGTTGTGTGAAGAGTACCACATGCTCTAACTAGCCAATCATGTGAGCAACGTCAACACGGCTATTTGGTACGTCGTTTGTTCAGAGATTGCAGACAGACATCTTCGGTAAAGTTATTATTATTATTATTATTATTATTATTATTAGCACCGCGTCTTACTACCCGTTCGGGTTGTACGCACTTACGCTAATGTGTAATGGTAGGGTGATTGTGAGATGAAATGGAGGACCTACAGTTTAACGTGGGATCCGAACCACGGTGGAGGCCTGGCATTCCCCACATTCACAAGATGTCTTGTCAGAGGTGAAGGCAGGGGTTTGGTAATCAGATAAATCTGTGCCAGGACCGGGGATTGAACCCCGGCCGCCAGCATAGAAGTCTGACACCTTACCCTTAGACTGCCAGGTCTTCGGTAAAGTTAATTTACTTGTCTCTCGAAAACACAAAAATATCATAGCTTCTTACCACACTTTGTTTTGTATCTTCAATAAGCTTTCATTTTGGACCCCTTACACCCACTTGTAAGCAAACACACAACACCCCCTCCCGCCCCC